>JAWQRP010000307.1:0-31894 GCA_033557875.1 Quadriops clusia
ACAATATATATATATATATATATATATATATATATATATATATATATATATATATATATATATCATTTATTTCTATTTTAATTATTTATTTATATTTAATTATAGGTATTTAACAATATGTATGGTATTTAAAGCTAGGAAATGTAGGTAGATATATCATGGACACAAGTTTGCGCGAATAAAAACAATTTCAGAAACCACGAGGGTGTAATTAGTACGTAATTATGACGCAATTAAAGTCTGTACTATAAAACTCGTTCGTCCAAGTCCTCGCCCAATTAAATGTAATAATAGCGATCTTAGTAACAAAAAAGAACAGTTGAAAACTTCTGCAAACTTTTTACCTTACCCTAAGTGTGAAGAGTCAATTGTCATAATTATAGGTTATGTGCATACGTATCTGTTCTACGTGTGTTTAAAAGACAAGTGCTGGTGACGTCTGCGATCATTTGTTAATCGCAGTTTGGTCGAGTTGGCTTGTTCTTATAAATACATAACTAAAAATCATAAATAATTAGATAAATTAATATTGAAAATAATATCAAAAATAACATTGGAAATAATATCAAAAATAAGGTTGAAAATAATATCAAAAATAACATTGAAAGTAATATTAAAATTAATATTTAAAAAATAATATTAAAATTAATATTTAAAAAAATAATATTAAAATTAATATTTAAAAAAATAATATTAAAATTAATATTTAAAAAAATAATATTAAAATAAATATTTAAAAAAAAATAATAAAATTAATATTTAAAAAAATAATATTAAAATTAATATTTAAAAAAATAATATTAAAATTAATATTAAAAAAAAATAAATAAAATTAATATTTAAAAAATTAAATAAAATTACTATTTAAAAAATGAAATAAAATGATTATTTAAAAAAATAAATAAAATTCACTGACAAACAAAGACGCAGCGCAAAAAGCGGAAGTTCCGATTTGCTCACCGAATGCACAATAGCGGTAATAAAAATTTGTGTCACAAACTTAATTAAAGCGTTTCAGGGACAAAGGCGCGAGTAATTAGTTTCCAAACGCGAAGAGCAAACAAAACGGAGCCTTTCTCAAGAATAATCCAACAATTGAATTAATCGTACGTTACAGCCAACAATCATATATGAAAGGCCGCTTAATTTTCGTTCCAGTGGCGAAACGCCTTTTTAGAAACTCGACGCGCGCAATTGAATATTATATTCAAATCTCGGGACAATAATTAAGCACGAAAACCGAGAGTAAATAGTGAAAATTGCCTTTTGTTCCTAATTCAACGCTCGTCGCCATCGGCACTTGTTCTGGATCTTGATGGCTGCGAAATTGAGGTATCTAGACGTCAACGTCACCATGCTGAAGTGCATGATGATGTACCAGGTTTGGGAGGAGAAACCTTTTATTGTGCGAATGCTCATGGCGGTCCTGAGGGCTTTTATGCTCATTTCTCTCGCATTGATACCTTCTCAGGCGATTTGGGACATGTTTGTTAAAGAATGGGATGATTTTACTGAAGTTGCTTTCAATATCATGAGTACAAGTACGTATTTTATCATGTTTGCAAATGAGAGGTGAGTACTGACAAGTAACAACCGATAAGTGACAACTGACAAGTGACAGCTGACAAGTGACAGCTGACAAGTGACAACTGACAAGTAACAACTGACAAGTGACAGCTGACAAGAGACAACTGACAAGTGATAACTGACAGCTGACAAGTGACAACTGCAAGTGACAACTGACAGCTAGAAAAACAAACCACAAACAAATAAAACTAAAAATCGTTTTTGTTTTTCATTTTAAAGGCGTCTTCACCGGCGCAACCATCCGCGTCGCCTACTATTTCGCCTACAGGGCCGACGTAAAACAATTGGTGGACAGGGCCAACTCGGAATTTACCTGGAAGTCCAAAGCACCCTTTGATATTGTCACAATGGACGAATGCAACAGGTTCGTCCACAGAATTTCGTTCTTCTGGTTAGTCAACGTGTTTCTGACTACAGAGATCTTGGTCATTCTTCCCATCTTCTTCTTAAAGAAGACGGGAAGGGTCCTTCCCATCCCAGCTTGGTATCCTTGGGATTGGACAATAAGCCCTTACTACGAGATGACGTATGCCTTCCAGGCGATAGCAAATGTTTTCATGGCCTACGCTTATGGTAACCCCGATATGCTTTACGTATCCCTGACGTCACTAACCGCTCAACAGTTCAAGATTTTAGGCAAGTAGAATAAGGAGACAAGTTCATTATCCAAGAATAATAATAAAAATAGATCAAAACAAAACAAATACAAATAAATAAAACAAATAGAAATAAATTAAACAAATAGAAATAAATTAAACAAATAGAAATAAATAAAACAAATAGAAATAAATAAGACAAATGGAAATAAATGAAACCAATAAAGATAAACGATCTAATCAAGAACTTTAAAAACAAAACAAAGAAGTAATTACTAGTCTACCATAAATAGCAATTGCAGAATTAGTAATTTGATTAAAAAATTGGCCAATTGCGGGCGAGCAATTTGGACATAAAAACGTTAGATAATTAAAGAAAACGTTGCGACAGCGAACGCATTGCCAACTAGATTTTTAGCAACGAAATTGGCGCAATGGCGATTTGCAATGTTAATGTGTCCGATTGTTGACGGCCGCCACAATTATCGCCGTTATTTCATTTGTTTTGCCGTTATTCATTTGTTTTACATTTGTTTATCAGTTGTTTGGCATTTGTTCATCACTTGTTCATCGCTTGTTCATCTTTTGTTCGTCATTTGTTCATCATTTGTTAATCATTTGTTCATCGCTTGTTCATCACTTGTTCATCATTTGTTCATCATTTGTTCATCATTTGTTCATCATTTGTTCATCATTTGTTCATCATTTGTTCATCACTTGTTCGTCACTTGTTCATCACTTGTTCATCATTTGTTCATCATTTGTTTATCATTCGATCAAAATTATTTCACCTCGTTCGGCACGTTGTTCTTGCATTTATCACATAATAATAATAAATAAAGTCTCACTTCCGGTTCCACAGGAAGTAACTTCCAGGCTTTCCTGTACAACGCGCTGATCGACCACGGAGTCCCATTGGAAAATGTCGTGGCCTTCTCGAAATTCTACGACGGATGCGAAACAAATGAAAGGTACAAACCATTTTAATTCGCTATCATAGTTGGTACGATAATAAACAGTCTCAGGTATGTAATATGGTATTATTAATACCACTTCCGACTAACGGATCGCAACGATTTTTCGCACGATCCTCCGTCTTAATCCACTAACCCTCCATGCCAAACTTGAATAAAATCGAATCGGCGGTTTCCGAGATATTAATTTTTTACGAAAACGATAATACCGTATGCCCCAATATAAAATGGCCCTAATTCTATATGACGTCATTTGACAGATTTCGCCTTGATTTGTTTTCTGCGTTCTTTCAGGGTCGTTTTCAGGGAGAGCGCGATCAAATACGAGGAAATCGTCCAAATCGTAAAATCTGAACGATTCCAGCCTATTCTGGAACGCGAGCTTAGGACATGCATCAATCAACATAAGGCGCTATTATCTCTTTGCGTCGATATCGAAAGCTTCTTCTCACCTATTTTGCTGCCTTGTTTGGGCTTTTCGATGTTCTACATCATTTTTATCTCTTTCATTCTTTTGACGGTAGGTGGCGTTGATTTCGTTCAAGTAGCTGATTTTTAAAATTATGGTTCTCAACTGTTTTAATTTTTTTTAAATCTATTCTTTTTGTTTTTTTTTACAGACGACCAATTTGTCTCTCTCAATAGGCTTAATAGAGTACATCTTGACCGCTTCAATCCAAATGCTAATGATACAGTATTTTGGGGACATTTTGACTGTAGAGAGTGCAAATGTGAAGAATTCGCTCTACCATTCTCCTTGGTACATTTGTCAGTACCATATTTTGAGAACTTTACAGTTTATTCATATGAGATTAAGCAAGCCAGTTGTTTTGACAGCTGGCAAGTTCTTGGTCATTTCTTTGGGGACTTATTTGGCAGTAAGTTTCCTAAGTAATAATAAATTAACTAGAAAATTAATTAGCTAGAAAACTAATTATCTACAAAACTAATTAAGTAGAAAACTATTTAACTAGAAAACTATTTAATTAGAAAACTAATTAACTAGAAATCTAATTAACTAGAAATCTAATTAACTAGAAATCTAATTAACTAGAAATCTAATTAACTAGAAATCTAATTAACTAGAAATCTAATTAACTAGAAAACGATTTAACTAAAAAACTATTTAACTAGAAAACTATTTAACTAGAGTACTAATTAACTATATAATACTTTTCAGATCATGAAAACGACCGTATCTTATTTAGCAGTTCTTCGTCAAGTGACCGAGAGAGAGACAACCGCATCCACAAACCATCAGTAAAAGAAAAAACAATTATAAAAAATGTTCACATTTGGCCGCACATTTGCAAAAGACACAAAAAGTATATCCGCAACTGATGGAATTTTAATGACCACTAATTTGGCAATTAGAACACTTACATGTCAATGAAATGATGTTATATGATGATGGATATAAATTACATATGTTACATACAATTACACAAAATTTCCACACTTGTAAGAGCACTCTAGATGTAAAATGCAAGAGCATTCCAGCACATATTACAGCAATAAATTGAAAAAGTTAAGAAGGCTGTTATTTTGTTTCGTTTTATTAGCGGTAAGTTTCTTTTTTGGTTTTGAGTAAAAACGACGAACAATTTTTCAGGTTATGCTCACTATCTACTCTTTATTCTTCTCTTATTGCATAAACAACACCGACAACAAAAAAAAACAGAAAATCGTGATGACAAATCTAGTGCCCTCTGGCGTCCAATACATCGGTTATGAGAAAGTGCAATTCGTGCGCAACGACAATCGCTAAACGGGTTCGATGAAGAAGTTGCAAAGATCGATCGATTCGTCACTGTTTTTTAAACTCTTCCTGTTTCCAATCCGTTGGTTCAGTCTCTTTTGGTGACTTTCCGAAGGAAAAGGAAGGCAGAGGCGCATCCTCGCATCATCTGAAGGTCAGAGAAACAAACCAAAACTAATGACGTTGACATTGACAGTTCGAGACAATAATGACGTTGACATTGACAGCTCAATAAAATAATGACAGTTCCACACAATAATGACGTTGACATTGACACCTCAATGAAATAATGACAGTTCCACACAATAATCACGTTGACATTGACAACTCACCTGAAGGAAAGTCTCCAAAGACATGTCGAAAAAACCCCCCGCAATGAATTTGACAGGTTTCTCCATCCGCTGCAGCATCATAGCCATCTCTTTCTGAGTTTTCTTGTCGAATGTGTACCAAGGCGTTTCGTACAAAGCCTTCCTCGCTTCTTCAGACTCCGTCGTGACCAATTGTGCAAAGTAGCAAATTATGAAGATGTGCTGGATAGAAGCGTACCAATAAGCGATCAACCAAACTGAACTGGCATTTTGGAACATAATGTAGGTGAAGGCTATCAGAATGATGTAGTAGGCGGCGAAGCAGAGAATTTGGAACAAAATTGGACTGAAGAAGTTTTGACAGCCGTGACAGAAGGTTAACAGTTTTTGGTGGGTGTCAATTGTTTCCAACAGCTGTTTGTGGATTCTGTCGCGGAAGGCCTTGGAATCGATTTTTTGGGCCAATAGGGCATTGTTAAGGCTTTCGGTTGTGTTGGCAACACTTTTAGTTAGGTTGTCAATATTTTTACTTGTATTGACATTACTAACATCTATGGTTACATTGCCAACATATTTAGTGACATTGCCAACATTTTTAGTAACATTGCCAACATTTTTAGTTACATTGTCAACATTTTTAGTTACATTGTCAACATTTTTGTGACTTTCAAAAACTTTCCGAATCTCCTCTTCTCCAACTCCCAAATCAACCAAAGCAAAGTAGGCCATGTTTTGCCATGTTTTGGACAAAATTTTGAACTGTCCAGACATCAGCAGGCAGATGGAAACAAAAAACAGATCGTAGTTGCCGTAGGAAAAGCAAATGATGAAGTTAGTGATGCATTGGTGAATAATAGAAATCTGGTAATAGGGATTTTTGGTCCTGTCCCAGGGGTACCAACATTGAAAGGGCAATTTCCCAAGGTACCAACTGATAAAAACGGGACTTTGCGCTGTCGCAAACGCGCAGATGAACCAAAAAATTGCGACGCTCTTAGTAGATTTGATCAAAGGGGTCATGGAGTACCGATAAAACCCACTTCCGGTGTCTTGCTTGAAGGTGGAGTCCATAAATTCGACCATTTGCTTCACCTTGTTCAAGTTGACGCTTAGGTAGACGGCTCTGATAAAGCCGGCTGTGAAAATGCCTAAATCGTGAAAGAATTGTAAAAAACCTGAACAATCGATGAAAAATGACATATGACGGTTTTGGAAAATGACAAGTGACATTTTGTTGAAAAATGACAAGTGACATTTTGTTGAAAAATGACAAGTGACATTTTGTTGAAAAATGACAAGTGACATTTTGTTGAAAAATGACAAGTGACATTTTGTTGAAAAATGACAAGTGACATTTTTGGAAAAATGTCATGTCATCAAATTAACTACCTGTCTGTAAAGCCAGCGGAGTCGCCTCGAGAAAATCGATGTTTTCTCTCAGGAAAATTTCCATGACACACAAAAAGGGAAACATAAACAGGAAAAGAATTGACAAAACCCTCATGAAGTAGCAGTAACATTTCGAAACGTTTGACGAACTGTCATCCACAGGATATTGGCCCAAAGTTTTCAACAAAAACACGTTCGTACGGGCGAAAAGCGAGGAGGCCATCTTAAAACTGCTCTAATTCTGAGGTGAATTGGGTAATTTGTTGTAAAACAAAAATTCAATCACGTGTTGTTGAATCACTATCGATTTGTGGCCAACTATTAACTTATTAGGTATCTATAATAAGTTAAAAGTAATTGATAGTTCTAATAAGTTAATAATAGTTGGTCACGAATGATTATTAGTTTGTGTATAAAGATGTGTACTAATTATAGTGGGAAACCGATTGTAGTTTTCCAGAGCTCAATGTTAACAAAAAAATCTGTCAACTGTCACCTGTAACTTGTCAACTGTCACCTGTAACTTGTCAACTGTCACCTGTAACTTGTCAACTGTCACCTGTAACTTGTCAACTGTCACCTGTAACTTGTCAACTGTCACCTGTAACTTGTCAACTGTCACCTGCCACTTGTCATCTGTCAATTGTCACCTGACACCTATCAAATGTCATCAATTTAGTGCCATCTGTCAATGTCAAACATAAAGAAAGAAGCGCTAATGCTCCAATTACCTTGCCTAGTCTGCAAAACGTGCTTCCAGCAAATACACAACATCAAAAGAAGTAAAACACGGGAAACAAGGTCAAGGCGAGGAAACTGCAGAAAAGCATTCGCTTTATCTATATAAATAAAAAAGCAAGCCATGCTTTGACGTTTTCTTCAGTTTCGCGTTCCGTGGCCAGCTAGATCGTGATGCTGGTGCTCGATGTGTGCGCTGTTGCCGCTATCTTGGCCATCGTGGGGGCCGTTCATAAACAATGTGATCTCAAAAAAATATTTCAAGTTCCTCACGAGAAGGACAAGTTGCAGATCCTGGAGAGGTCCTCTTTTGGAAACCTTGAAGATGGGGATGATGGTGGGGGTAAAGAGGGCTCGAAGGACCAATCACATCGCTGGAGGATGAAGAATAAACCAAGCGCTGTTGCCAATGCGCAAGTGCTGCTCCAGTTGCCCAAGATTGGACACCAGAGCTGTCTTGATCACCAGCAAGATTGCCAGAAAGTGTTGGTTCCTGCTGCGTATGTGCCCTTGTACAGTTGCCGACATGGTGGCCATAATGGAGACATTTCCAGCAATTATGACATTTCTAACAATTATGACATGTCCAGAAGTTATCCTTATCATCAGCCTTATTTTATATCGAGGACGTTGCCTCATCCGGCTTTTTGCCAATGTCCCGTTTGTGATTTAAGAAGAGGACAAGGAGATAAATGTAGGAACAAAATTAGGCGGATGAAGAAGGAGAAGAAGAGTGACAAGAGTTCAGGTTTTGAACAACCAGCTTTTGAAGAATTAACATTAGAGGAATCACCTTTTGAAGATTCTACGTTTGAATATTTAGAAGACGAAGATAGATCGCCTAAAGATTCACAAGATGAAGATTCATCGCCTGAAGATTCACAAGATGAAGATTTGCTAGATGAAGATTTGCCAGATGAAGATTTGCCAGATGAAAATTTACCAGATGAAGATCCGCAAAATAAAAATTCACAATATGAAGGCTTATCCCCAAAAGATCCACTAATTGAAGGTTTAAGGTCTAAAGAACAGACCAAAGTGAAGGCCGTTCCCTGTAAAGGTGGAAAACGTCTTGAAGAAGACCTTCAGAAGATCATTGAATTGGCGAAAAAAATTTTGCACGTCTCTCCTGATTCTCCAGAGGTGACTCCTACCACAAAGCCTAAACCTATTAATGAAGAAGAGGTTGAAGAAGAACGTGAACCATTGACTATTTGGGATCTTGCTGAAGAGGAAGAAAGAGGTGAGGAATTAGGAGATGAAGAAATAAGAGAAGAAGAGAGACAAGAAGATAGAGAAGATGAAAGACAAGAAGAGAGAGAAGAAGAAAGACAAGAAGATAGAGAAGAAGAAAGACAAGAAGATAGAGAAGATGAAAGACAAGAAGATAGAGAAGATGAAAGACAAGAAGATAGAGAAGAAGAAAGACAAGAAGGTGGAGAAGAAGAAAGACAAGAAGATAGAGAAGAAGAAAGACAAGAAGATAGAGAAGAAGAAGAAAATGAAAAGAAAGAAGCTGAAAAGGAACAAGGTATGAAAAACGCAGATCTTGAACTGATCGCAATAGTTGAGCACTTGTTGAAGAATACCAAAGGCACCAATGTGAATTTGTCGCAAGCTGAGGTAAGCGATCTTTTGGTGATTTTAGAAGAGTTCATCAAGAGGAAGCATCAAACTGCTGGAAAAGAAGAAGGAAAAAATGAAGAAAGAGAAAATGACGAAGGGAAAATTGATGTAGGAAAAAAGGAAGAGGGTAAGAAAGATGACCCTGCAGTTGTTGAGGCAAACGAGGATGAAGATGACAATGAAGAAGAATCTTCACAAGACAGACTCTTCAAAGGACTGTCGCCCAAACCTGCTGACCTTCAGACAAGCACCGAAGGCATTATTTTAGAGAGTAATCAACAGAACAATAATGATCCAAAGAAGCCAACAGAAGATGGACTTGTGGAATTGGCCCAGTTGGCTATGGATATTCTTCATCTAAGACCCAAGGGCGATAAAAATCCGAAAGAAGATAAAAATCTCCAAGGGGACAAAAATCCTGGAGATAAAAATTCTGGAGATAAAAATTCTGGAGACAAAAATTCTGGAAATAAAAATCCTGAAGAGAAAAATCCAAAAGATGATAAAAATCCAAACGAAGAAAAAGTGATAGTACCGAAAGAAGATTTAGAATTGTTTTTAAAATACCTTGAAGACTTTCTAGAAGGTAGAAACTGCAAAAATATCAAGAAAGAAGAAAACATTGATGAAGAAAATGATGAAGACGATGAGGAGGAAAATGAAGAAGGGCCCAACATAAATTTACCACCAGAATTTATACGGGCAGCTCCTATCTTCCACGTCAAAGACATTAAACTAGACGAAGAGGACATAAAAACAATGAAGCCTTGCCCTAAAACAAAAAAAGACCCTAGCGTTCTAAATGGGAACTTGCAGTTTATCAAGGTGAAACTACCCAAAGTTGGCCTTGGAGAAGAGAAGAAATGTGACAAGGGAAGGATAGATGAAGATTTAAAAAAGGAAGAGTTGAAAAATGAAGACAAGAAAAATGAAGACAAAAAAAATGAAGACAAGAAAAATGAAGAGAAGACAAACGAAGAGAAGACAAACGAAGAGAAGACAGGCGAAGAGAAGACAGACGAAGAGAAGACAAACGAAGAGAAGACAAACGAAGAGAAGACAAACGAAAAGAAGACAAACGAAGAAAAGACGAATGAAGAAAAGACAAATGAAGAGAAGACAAATGAAGAGAAAATATACGAAGGGCTCCATCCAAAAGAAATCGATTGCAACAACCCAATAATAGCAGAAATTGATCTTTGCGACTTGTGCAAGTCCAGACCTGTCAGGCCAAATCCAAAACAAAAGAAAAACGAAGAAATCAACAGAGAAACCAAGGAAAGACCCGATCGCAAAACAGTAATAAAAATTGAAAAAATTGACCGTGCGCCATGCAGAGAAGACAATCCTCCAATCTTCGAAGAAGTTAGACAAGGATTCGCTTGTCCAAAATGTTGTCGACAACACCAACAAGTCCCGCCCACTTTTGGGAATCCAAGTCTTGTGCAAATTGTCATGCCTGACCCAAATTATGGGCGAAATAAAATCACTAAGGGATGGCTGAGGAGAAAAGAAGATGAAGAAAATGCCGAACGAAAAGTAGAAGAATGGGAAGAAGATGATAGAGGAGAAGAAGATGAACGAGAGGAAGATGAACGAGAGGAAGATGAACGAAAAAAAGATGAACGAGAAGAAGAAAGATGGGACAAAGTTGATGAAAGAACAGAACAAGATCGAAGAAAAGAAGAAGAAACAAAAGACTGCGGTGGAAGAATATACCCATCAACGTTTTACACTCTGTCAGGAGGCTATGAAAAAGTCTTCAAACTAAAAGAACCTGAAGTGATTGGTTGGCCTTATCACCGAAGGAACTGCAACTGTCCTTCTTGCACTACTTATAGACGCGAATTAACTTATTAATTTTAGTCAAATTATTTTCATTTTATATTTTTTTATTTTTATTTTATACCTATTTATTTATTTAACTCGCACATTATGTATTACTATGTATTATGTATCATTAAAAATATTGTCCCATTATACAATACGGTTATTATTATTATTATTATTAGCAGTGTTTGTGCTTCCCTGAGAGGATGGGGAGATAAATGTGGGAACCAAATTAGGAGGAAGAAGAAGAAGACTAATAAGAATCTAGGTTTTAAACAATCAGCTTTTGAGGAATCAGCTTTTAGAAAATCAGAATTTTGGAAATCAGTTTTTGGAAAATTAGCTTTTGGAAAATTAGCTTTTGGAAAATCAGCTTTTGGAAAATCAGCTTTTGGAAAATCAGCTTTTGGAAAATCAGCTTTTGGAAAATCAGCTTTTGGAAAATCATCTTTTGAAGATTCATCCTTTGAATATTTAAAAGATAAAGATTGATCGCCTAAAGGTTTATTGACTGAAGGTTCATCTCCTGATGATTCATAAGATGAAAAAAAAACAAAAATCCCGAAGGTAACAAAAATTATGGAGATAAAAATTTTGGAAATAAAAATCCTACAGGTAAAAATCCTGGAGATAAACATCCTAAAGACAAAAATTCTGGAGACAGAAATTTTTGAGATAAAAATCCTAGAGATAATAATCCTGAAGATAATAATCCTGGAGATAAAAATCCTGGAGATAATAATCCTGGAGATAAAAATCCTGGAGATAAAAATCCTGGAGATAAAAATCCTGGAGATAAAAATCCTGGAGATAAAAATCATAAAGAAAAAATTTTTGCAGATTAAAATCCTAAGGATAAAAATCCTCAAAATAAAAATCTTAAATACAAAAATCTTGCAGATAAAAATCTTAGAGATAAAAGTCCTGGAGATAAAAATCCTCAAGATAAAAATCGTAAAGATAAAAATCTTGGAGATAAAAATCCTAGAGAAAAAAATTCTAGAGATAAAAATCCTAAAGACAAAAATCATGGAAACAAAAATTTTAGAGATAATAATCCTAGAGATAATAATCCTAGAGATAATAATCCTGGAGATAATAATCCTGGAGATAAAAATCCTGGAAATAAAAATCCTGGAGATAAAAATCCTGGAGATAAATATCAAAAAGAAAAAAATTTTGCAGATTAAAATCCTAAGGATAAAAATCCTCAAAATAAAAATCCTAAAGACAAAAATCCTAAAGACAAAAATCTTGCACATAAATATCCCAGAGATAAAAATCCTGGAGATAAAAATCCCAAAGATACCTTATTAATTTCAGTCCAATTATTTTCATTTTATATTTTTTGTATTTTAATTTTCTACCTATTTATTTATTTAATTTCCGTATTATGTATTAGAACGATTTATGTATTATTAAATATTATAGCCCAATTATCCAATACGGTTATTATTACTATTAGCAGTGTTTTGTTTTGCATCGTTTCGCGAAATCGCTTCAATTGTTCTGCACATGTAACACAAAATTGCACCTAACAAGCACTTTATCGGCACGCTATTGGCTCGCTCTGTTATATAAAACCAATCGCACATTCTTTCGCGTAAATCAGGTCGCCCGGGTCGAAGGAAGATGGCGAAACAAAAGACATCCCGAGGCGTTACCTATTTGTTTCCCGTTTTGGTACTGCTGTGTCTTTTCGTATCATTGGGCCTTTGCGAAGATACTGATAAATCATTGGCTGCCGAAGAAAGTGAAGAAAAAGAAGATTCCGGATCGATAGAGATACCAAAAAGACCTCCGAATGGGTACGTAGATATAAAAAGATAACAATTAAAGTGACGTTTGGATGACAGGTGAACGAGTGACGTGTAAATGACAGGTGAAAGAATGACGTTCAAGTGACAGGCGAAAGAATGACGTTTAAGTGACAGGTGTGAAAGAATGGCGTTTATGTGACAGGTGAAAGAATGACGTTTAAGTGACAGGCGAAAGAATGACGTTCAAATGACAGGTGAAAGAATGATGTTTAAATGACAGGTGAAAGAATGATGTTCAATGACGGGTGGCAGCATTGGTGTTCGACTGACAGTTGTCAAAATTTAAATTTGAAACATATTTTTATTTTACTAAACAGACTTATACTATTAAACAGAATAGGCCAAACGAACAATAGGATACCTAATGATATGGGTTTGGTCAACTTCATTTCCAGATTGTTGACAACTGTCCAAAACGGGTCGAAGATGCGTCTGGCTAGAATAAGAAAGAAGACCGAAGAATTCCAAAAGTTGAACAATGACGCAGAGGAGGCGATTAGGCAATTTTTGCTGTTGGCATAGGTTACTTAAATTGTATTAATGACGAAAAACTTACTTAGATTGTTTCAATTTCCTGTTTAGAAAATGTAGATAGGCAAATTATTTATTGAATAAAATCTGTTGTTTCTCTCTATCTTTACATCCCTAAATATATTTAAGGACATACGTTCTTTTCTTTCTACATAAGTTGTTTTCTCTCTAAATAAGTCGTTTTCTCATTAAATAACTTTGTTTAAATCTTTTAAATACATAAATCACGGAGCTAATGATCCGATTGCCCTTTAGTCCCCAGTTAACATTAACGAACTGTTTATTCTAACATTCAACTCGGCTACCAACATTATCAAAGTCATAAGAGATAATTGGTTTTTATGGCTTATCCGCTTGAGAAAATAATTCAACGTTTATGCTGATTAGATACTCGTTTGGGTATTAAATAGTTTTCGAGATATCTTCTCGGTTATTCTCTTTCTTGTCTTCCTACAGAACAATTGCTGTCGAGATTGAAACAAAAGAACGTAGGCAACGAAAAATTGTAACAAAATGGCTGGTGTTAAGTTGGCTTTGATTTGTGTGACCATTTTCGTCGTCTGTCAAGTGAGTATTAATTTAATAATGTAATAATTTAATTGAAATAAAATAAAATATATAAATAATCTAGTTATACATTTAAAACAAATCGTATAAAGAATATTTTTAAATCATTTTTTGATTGTAGTTTGCGACGTGGACCTATGCCAGACCTGAAGGGGCACCTCAAAGTACTACAGAAAATGCTTTGCAAAAAATGTTGGATGATGCTCTAAAGTCAGCAAATGAGTTGCTCCAAACTGTGCAGGTACAATTTTAAGTTTTTTTTTATTTGGGTCTTTTTTTTTATTTGGGTCTTTTTTTTTATTTGGGTCTTTTTTTTTATTTGGGTTTTTTTTATTTGGGTCTTTTTTTTATTTGTTTTTTTTTAATTTGAATTATATTTTGAACTATTTTTTTTTGTTAATTTTAGAACAGCGAATTGGGCCAAAACTTGACCAAACACCTAAAGGACTTGGGAACCACAATCGAGCAACAGAGCAACCAATTGGTCACGAAACTTCAACAAACCGTCAATACCCCCCAACAATGATTAAAAAAAAACAACAAAAGATTTTCAGTAATCACATGTTTATTCACAATCAAAAGCTAACTTAAATTAAATTTATAATTAAAAGGGAAGTTGTTTATTTGACACCTTCATCCTCGTCAATCCTGAATCCTGAAACAAAATCAAAATTAAATCAAGTCTATTTTTTTTATAAAATAAAATATTATTAATAATTAAAATTAAGAAAACAGGAAATACGAATAATCAAATAAACAACTTCCTTGTTAAGGAACAATAAAAACCTACAATACATAATAAATATTTATACAAAAATAAATTATAATTTTTATATCCCACTTCAGATTTACGTAATTTTCTTATTTTTATTCCTATTAGAAGCTGTTTCAGAAAATTTAATCCTCAACCCGTCAATCAATTCCTTCAAATGATTCCTTTTACCCCCACTCTTCTGCATTAAACCCAACATCAAATCTTGCGATTGGTTTGCCTGCGCTGCTTCTCCATTGGTGGCGCCATCTTTAGACAAAATCGAAGAGCCATCTTTAGGCAAAACGACGGCGCCATCTTTAGACAAAATCGCAGCGCCATCTTTAGGCAAAATCGCAGCGCCATCTTTAGGCAAAATCGCAGCGCCATCTTTCGGCGAAACGACAGCGTCATCTTTGGACAAAATGGCGCCCAAAACCTCACCCTGCCTCCTCTCCAAATTGTCATGTTGATTATGCAAATCGAACAGAATCTTCAAATCCCTACGCACACTTTGACCGTTCTTTGCATTCTCGTAAAGGTCCCAATATGTGTCCTTTTGGAGCTTCTCAATGTTCTTGATTTCCCAAAGCACTTTCCCCAAGTTGGCCATGCGCCTATTGGGTCCCGGGGTGTTCATTTGTTTGTCGGAGACGCCCCGAAGAGTCTCTAAAAGCTTCAGCGAAGATTCCAATCTTCGGTCTTTCTCCATCTTGAGGTTTTTCTGGATGTCTTCGCGGTTCTTCGCGTTGAGGAAGCGCACGCCCTCTAGGTGGTCGACCAGGGAGATTTCTTTGGATATGTCAAACTCGCGGTTCATCCCAATCTTTTGCCCGAAGTCTTCGACGATCTTCACGAGGATCAGCTGCATCTTCTGGATCTTCGCCAGCAGTTTGATTAACCTCTTCTTGTTGTGGTAATCCTCGTCTTTCAATTGGTCGATCACGGTCTTAACTACCTCATCTTTGACGTTCTGCAAGTCTTGGATTGAAGTCAAGACGTGCATCTTCTCTTTGAGGCTATTGGCCTTATTGGCCATCAAGATGATCTTCCAGTTGTCCGTGACGTCGTGCTTGAGGTTCTGGAGTTTGAGGACGTCTTGGAATAAGGCCAAGTCTTCCTCAAGGTCATCCGTGAGTAAGAATTGGATTTGGAGTAAAGTGAGGTTAATCTTGTCTTTGAGGAGTTTGTCGTACATCGCGAAATCGTAGGGCTCCTTGGAGCCCACGATGTCTTCCTCGAGGAATTGCGCTTTATCTAAGATCTCCTCGATGGCCGAATTGAGGTTATGTTCGTCCACGTGGTAGGGAAGGTTTTCTCCGATTGGTCGGGTTTCGGAGCTTGTAAAATGGGTTTTCAAGTTTTGTAATGTTTTAAAACTTTCCAGATTTTTAAAACTATCAAGATTTTTAAAACTTTCTAGATTTTTAAAACTTTCAAGATTTTTAAAACTTTCTAGAATTTTGGAATCTTTTAAAAGATTTGAATCTTGTACAGTTTTAGAAGAACCAACAAATCCCCCCTTAAAGACCGGTTGCTTCATCCCGTTGATTTCAAAAAACGGCAATCCATTATTATCGATAATAATCTTAGGATTGACTTTCTCCAAAACGATCCTGGCCTTCTTCGATGGCTTCTCTTGGACGATTTCTTTTGTTTTTGGGGAATTATTCCTGTTCACCTTAAGGCGGAGGTTTGCCCTTTCGTCTTCCGAGTTGAAGATCGACAGTTTTTCTTTGAGGAAGTCTTCTATTTCCCCTTCGTCCACAACTTTAAGCAACTGTCTTTTTGGTCTTCTAAGTCTTGGGGATCTCTTCGATCTCCCATATTTGGTCAGACTCCTCCTCAACCTCTCATGGTGAGGCAAAACAGCCTTCTGGATGCCCCCGCCAAAATTATCAAAGTCTCCCACGATCTCGCTGGCGAAATTCAAAGCATTGCTTCTCATGTTTTCCGTGAGGTCATAGAAATAACGTCTGGAGTTTTGCAAGATTATCGGAACCGATCTCATCACAGGAAAGATCCTTTCTTTCAACTGGTGGAATTGCTTGAGGATCCGCAAGGGGGCGTTCAGGATGTAGTATATAGGCTTATAGGGCACTAGGTGCTTAAAGTTTAGAGGTTGCATTAAGAAGTCGTCTTCGAACTTTTCTGGTTGATTCGAGCCGACGAGTTCGGAATCTTCAAAATCTTCTTCATCGCTTTCGTCCATTAGTTCTTGAACAATCTCCTCGGGGAAATCCTGGGGGTCCAGGTCGTGATCGATTGATTTAACTACGTAGAATTGGCCTAATTCGTCCGAGGGTTCTAGTTCTATGGTTCTTTTTTGTCTTCTTAGTTTTTGTTGGATTGGATGTAGTTTTTGATCTGATATATGAGTATTTGTTTGAGGGTTCTTTCCAAAGATCTCTTCGATTATAGAGAGTATTTCGTCTTGGTTAAGGTTCTTCTCAATGTTGGTATTCTTAAAGTTGGCATTCTTCAAGTTGGCATTCTTAAAGTTGGCATTCTTAAAGTTGGCATTCTTAAAGTTGGTATTCTTAAAGTTGGCATTCTTAAAGTTGGTATTCTTAAACTTGGTATTCTTAAAGTTGGTATTCTCCCTAGCCTCGGCATAATCCATAGCCTCAGAATTCTCCATACCCTCAGCATTGTCCATAGTTTCAGCATTTTCCATAGCCTCAGTATTATCCATAGCCTCAGCATTCTCCATAGTCTCAGCATTCCCCAAAACCTCAGCACTATCCAAGAACCTGTTCCTCCTCAAATTGTGGATGCCTAAGGTCTCCAAAACTGAACCTTTGGTACTCCTCAAATCGTCTTCAACAGCACCTCTGGCACCTTGGCCACACCTCTGCAGATGTTTTCCACGGATTTGAGAAACACTGTGGGTATTAGCGTCATTCCCAAAGGAAGAGGATTTAACAGTCTCAACGGAACGAGCATATGAGGGGGCAAAAACTTGGGCCTTTTGAAGATAGGCTTTTTGAAGATGGGTCTTTTGAAGATGGGTCTTTTGAAGAGAGGGCTGCGGAATTTCATGGGGTGGGTCAGTCGTCGGAACGGACCCACCCTTCGTCCGAAAAAACAGTTGGCGCTGGATTGGGTTGCTCGGCAACCTTCGGCGGGTGTTTAATTGGTTGATTTGTTGATTTTTGGTTAGTGGATTTGTGATTGGTGGATTTGTGGTTAGTGGATTCGCGATTAGTGGATTTGCTATTAGTGGATTTGTGATTGGTGGATTCGTAATTAGTGAATTTGTCACGGCTGAATTTTTGACAATTGCGTTTTTGACAACTGGGTTTCTGACAGTTGGATTTCTATAAGCTGAATTTCTGACCGCTGGATTGGTGTAAGTTGGATTTCTGTAAGCTGAATTTGTGACAGCTGGATTTTTGACAGCTGAATTGATGATAGCTGGATTTCTGTAAGCTGGATTTCTGTAAGCTGGATTTCTGTAAGCTGGATTTCTGTAAGCTGGATGTGTGACAGCTGAATTTCTGTAAGCTGAATTTGTGACAGCTGAATTTCTGTACGCTGAATTTCTGACAGCTGGATTTCTGACAACTGAATTTGTGACAGCTGGATTTTTGACACTAGAATTTGAGGTTGGGTTGCCTAAGTGCCTCAATCTAGCGTTCCTGAGGTTCCTCTCCAACATTTCATCCCTCAGCTGATAATATCGCAATTGCTGCTTCAACTTTTTTATTTCCAAGGCCAACTTGTAACTGTCTGACCTCTGTACAGATGAGGTTAAATCCCGTTTCGGCCTTCTCGAATTACTAAAAATGTTGGAATAGTACCTGTAATATTTATTAAGGTTCTCAAGAGCTCCTTCGACTTCTTCGGCGTCCTGGGGGCTGAACACCTCAATTCGGGGTTGGGGGGCGCACGGGGGTTCATGGTGGCAATCTGAAATATCCATTGGTATTAATATAAAACATATGTATTTATACGAGTTAATCATAAATAATAATAATAAAGTACAATAATACTACTACTACTAATAATAATATCAATAACTACAGTAGACTCCCTCTAATCCGACGCCACTTTAGCTACACATCGGTTTTACGTATTACAATAATTTTCCTAATCAATAGAACGTGTAAAATAAAATTTAATTATTCATCAAGACGTCTAACAATTTTGTTTTCAAATTGTTAAAACTTCGAGCTCGCTCGCTCACCGCCTCGCGCCTTCGGCCTTCGTTCTTTAATTCAGTTAACTGGAGCGTTAAACGTTCAACTATACAATATCGAAGATGTAAGATCGTAGTTAGCAATAATTATTTAACATGAATCTATTATTTTTGAAATTTTCTTATAGCTCCCTTTTTAATTAACAAATCATTAAGACAAATAAGAAAAAATCCATATAATTAGAACTGATAACAAGAAGTTTCCAAATTAATACAATAATAATAATATTATAGTTACTTATAATAAAAATGATATCTTAATTATTATGTTGTACAATATTGATTGTCAATTTTGTTTTTAAATTGAGGGTTCGTTGCGCTCGCTCGCCGCCTCGCGCCTTCGGCGCTCGGTTTTAAGACAGTCAACTGAAACTTTTAACATTCAACTATACAATAATCAAAATGTAAGAGCATAGTTAGAAATGATTAAAAACAGTTTTGATTAATTTTATTAATATTTCTATAGCACCCGATTTTAAAGTTTAAGGGTCCCCATACATGATCAATTAATCTGCCCAATTTAATTGTGAGAAAAACTGTTAGTTTAACTGTACGATTTGAGAACCGATCGTGTGTGGGTTACGTTAGTTATTGGATCAAAAAATCGGAATCTATGCATAGAAAAATTAAAGCTGTATTTTATAATGGCTAACTCTTACATTTCAGGCATTTTAGTTGAATGTTAAGAGCTCCAGTTGACTGTCTTAAAAACGAGCGCCGAAGGCGCGAGGCGGCGAGCGAGTGAAGCGAGCGAGCGCAACGTCCCCATAATTTTAAAAATAATTGTCAATCAATATTATACAAACTAATAGTTAAGATAATATTTATATTACCCGTTCTAATAATTTGTGCGAGCTTCAGTTTAGAGTATTAAAAACGAGCGCCGAAGGCGCGAGGCGTTGAGCGAGCGAAGCGAGCGATCGCAACGTCTCCACAATTTTAAAAAATATTGTCAATCAATATTATAATACAAAATAATGATTAAGATAATATTTTTATTACCCCTCCTAATTATTTGAAAACTATTTTTATTATTCGTTCTAATGATTTGGATTTTTTTATGTGTTCTAATGTCCTAAAATTAAAAAAAAATTATATAAATTGTATTAAATGCTAACTATAATCTTACAGTTTGGATATTGCATACGTGAAGGTTAAGTTAAGTTTAGTATATTAAAAACGTTCCCACAAGTTGAAACCAAAATTAGAAACTAAGAGGGAGTCTACTATATAATAATAATAAAAATAATAATTTACTTTTAATACCTTTGCGTAAAAATAATGATAATTATTAAATATTTGTATTAATGTGTATGAGGTCTTTAAAAAATTATATGTTTATATTATTCTCAACGTTTCGTTATATATTATAATAACTTCTTCAGGAGTAATAAATATAAAGATTATAAAATTTGAAATTTCCTAATTTGACAAATTATTTTATAATTTATAATACATAACGAAACGTTGAGAATAATATAAACATATAATTTTTTAAAGACCTCATACGCATTAGTACAAATATTTAATAATTAAAAAGACAAGGTCAAAAAACAATATAGTTTAATATAAAATAATGATAATAACTATAATAATTTATACTTAAATAACCAAAAAAGTTACGTACCTACAGGAGGATGGGGCAAAACCAACCTATCAGCATGTGAAGTTAACCCCACGTACAACCTCTGGCACTTTTCGACAGGATCCGGTTTTTCAACACTGTAACCATAACTGTAACCCCTGTAGCATTGCGGCTTAGCCACTTTAACCCTCCTAACTTGGTAACTGTACGATCTTTGGGGGCAATGCTTCACAGGGGGCGCCACCGGGACCTCTACGTGGTACCCCATTCGCCGAGGACAGTTGCACACGTGACCCCTGTACAGAACTTTGATTGGTGCATGCGGGGGAGACACTATCTTGATATTTTTGCTGCACTTGATGCAGCCGCAATCTGCGGAGGCTGACGTCAGAAACAAAAGAACGCAGGTTAGCGCGAGGACTGTCAATGTCAAAAGTCTGGCCATCTTGGATTTTGATAATTGATTTGATTTGTTGGAGTTGAGCGGTGGAACTAAATTTTCGTTTTTTTCGTGCGTCGTATTTATTCGTTTTATTTTGTTTGTTGTCCTGTTCGCAGCGTTCAATTGCAATGGAAGAAACGTCCCAAGGATTGTGTACGCAAGGAAACATGACTTTTGGATCGTTTAAGTTGGGCGTATTCGTTGTTTGTAAACGATTTATAAACATATACGCACTTACATTGTTGTGGTTATAATTTATTTGAAATTGTGTTTAATACATTGGTTGTTTTAGGTTGAGTCAAGCGCGCGAGGTCAGGCGTTTGTTTATTTAATTAGCTTGCTTTTGTTTCTTGTAACTGAGAGAACGCAATTGTCACTTAGTTTTTTTTAAACTGAGTTTTCTTTAGTGTATTCACAGTATTCTGTGGTGTATTTAACCACATGTATGTGATTTAACCACATGTATGTGATTTAACCACATGTATGTGATTTAACCACATATATGTGATTTAACCCAAAACGTTGAAGAATAAGAAGAAGCGTCCTACTTAAAGAATAAGTGACGTCACAGAACAGTGACGTTTAGAAATGTCAAAAAGTACACTGGAAGAATCGATTATAAGAAAGGTTGCATAATAAATAACTTAAATACATTTTTTTAAATTTATTATTATAGTTTTAGAGTTTAAATATACAAATAATTACAATCTTACAGAATACCTACAGTCATTTTTAGTGTTTATGCGTTTTCTCATGGTCAGCCACGGCGATTTTCACTTGTTCTTGGATACTCTTTCCTAAGTTGGTTAAGGATTCCAGAGCCGACTTGGTGAAATCTCCCAAGTCATTTTGCGCTTCTACAAGAAAAATAATAATATTAATTAATTAATAAATATAAAATGAAATAATTAAATAAAAAAATAATTATACGTACTCTTGAATTCTGGTTCGTTAGCCTTGACAATTTTGTCAACCTGTGCCAAAACCTCGCTGAGGTTAGCCTCAAGCTTGGTCTTGATGTCCTTGGCCTTAGCAGTTGTATCAGGGCCTGCTAGCTCTTGCAACTTGGTGGAAGCTTCTTGCAACTTAGTGTTAATTTGCTTGACGACGTTTTCAACTTCGGGCTTGTGAGCGTCAACTTCGTCTTTCAACTTTTTAGACAATTGCTTGAAAGTGGTGGCAGCCTCCTCGGCCTGCTTGGATATGGTCTCGGCGACTTTGCTCGAGTCTGGGAGATCCTTCTCTAATTGAGTTTTAGCGTCATCGATGGCCTTTTGGGCCTTGGCCGAAAGGTCGTCTAAGACAGATTTCTCTACCTTAACCTCTTGGGAGGCCTTTTTCTTCGGGGCTGCGAGGGCGCCCTAAAATATTTTAATTTTTATTTCACATTTTTAAATCTTATTTTTTTTTACATTAATGTTTTATTGTTTTATTAATATCTTAGTATTTTATTAATATTTTATTATTTTATTAATATTTTATTATTTTATTAATATTTTATTATTTTATTAATATTTTATTATTTTATTAATATTCTACTATTTTATTAACATTTTATTATTTTATTAATATTATAATATTTTATTATTTCGTTAATATTTTACTATTTTATTAATAAAGACAGAAACATACTATTTCAATAAGCATAATTTAATTTTTTCTTACCTGGAGAACGAAGAGTGCCACGAAAACAAAAGCGAACCCCTTCATGATTGCTAGATTTGAAGTTGACAGCGATCGTCTTTTGTCTTGAACTCAAGTGAAACTCACTGATAGCCCGATTAAACTGAAACTTTGCCTTTTGCACCCTCATTATATACGGGGGCCCCCCGGATACAGAACTGGCGACCCCCAGACCCCAATAATCGCAGATATCGCGCACTTGTCGGACTCAGAAATGCACTATCTCAAGGTCACGATCTTTGGCGGTTTCCAGAAACAGAAATAAACTATTCATGTTGATGCGAGTGTGGTACAAATATAGACAGATTAAACTGTTTTATATCTTATATGGGAATGACTAATATAGAATTGTTTTTTCTCATTGAAAGAAGCTCTACTAACCTTGGCGTGACAGTTGAACCTAGTTTGTTTCGGATTATTTTGACGGCTGTTATTGCGCTGTCATTGCTCTGTCATTGAGCTGTCATTTCGCTGTCATTGAGCTGTCATTTCGCTGTCATTGAACTGTCATTTCGCTGTCATTTCGCTGTCATTGAGCTGTCATTTCGCTGTCATTGAGCTGTCATTTCGCTGTCATTGAGCTGTCATTTCGCGGTCATTGAGCTGTCATTTCGCGGTCATTGAGCTGCCATTTCGCTGTCATTGAGCTATAATTTTGCTGTCATTTCTCCGTCATTTTGCAGTCATTGATCATTATTTATTTTTTTAATATAGTTAGTTCTTTGTATAAATTATTTTAATCACACATACAAAAACAATAATAATAATATGGAATGGGCACAATATTGTATCTAGTGTTTGTTCGGATGTCTATATGTCACCATGACGTCACGAAGCTACATACTTAGATGATTTATTTCACATGCAAATAGGTGCTAATGACAAACAATTTGCAATTTGCCACTTGGTGGCTTTTACGTAGCGCAAGCACACCAGAACGAACCTTTATAATCAAGTCGGCAAACGCGACAGTCGACATTTGTTACTTCGACATGGGTAAAGCCAAAGTGGCTCTTGTTTGTTTCCTGGTGTTCGTCGTCATCTGCGAGGTAAGGACTATTTGTCATTTGTTTTCCTTGTCATTTGTTTTCGTTGCCATTTGTTTTCGTTGTCATTTGTTTTCGTTGCCATTTCTTTTCGTCGTCATTTGTTTTCGTTGTCATTTATTTTGGTTGTCCTGTGTTTTCGCTGTCATTTGTTTTCGTCGTTATGTTTTCGACATTTTGTTTTCGTCGTTTTGTTTTCGACGTTTTGTTTTCGTCGTTTAGCTTTCGACGGTTTGTTTTCGTCGTTTTTTTTCGTTGATATTTGTTTTCGTCGTTTTGTTTTCGACGTTTTGTTTTCGTCGTTTAGCTTTCGACGGTTTATTTCGTCGTTTTTTTTCGTTGTTATTTGTTTTCGTCGTTTTGTTTTCGACGTTTTGTTTTCGTCGTTTTTTTTCGTTGTCATTTGTTTTCGTCGTTTTGTTTTCGTTACTTTGCCGCATTTATTTTGTTTTCATGATGTTGTTCATTTCATCATGTTTTTCAGTTGTTTTGCTGGGCGGAAGCTCGGCCAGACGTCATGGAGGACATCAAGGACGGCATTGGGAAAGCTTATGACAAGGTTGCGGACACCTTAAGTGACGTAGGGAAGAAAATCAAGGACACCAGCAAGGATTTGTACGAAAAGGCTAAAGATTCTGTTAGTTCCTAGTGGCTAATGCGTAAAATCGGAACAATTATTATCACTAATAATATTGTTGTTATTCTCAATAAAGTTTCTAATATGTACGAAGTATATACGATGTTATTAAATATAATTCTATTGGGGGGGTATTTGTGGGACATAGCTATTCATTAAATCCACCTAATTACAGTTACAAATCACAGCCTACTAGAAGAAAAAACTTTAATGACAACAAAAGAAACTAAAGAAAACTTTTTTAAACGTTGGAAAAACTGCGTAAGTGGTAGTTATGTTTTAGTATATGTATATACTATACTATATATAGTATATTTAGCCCCTAGTTAGCCTATACATTTAGGTAACAGTCACTTGTTTCCAGAAACAGTTGTATTCTGGCAACAATTGAATAGCTTTCAATTTAAAAAGCATCCTGGTGACAGTTGAGAATCGAAAACAAGTGAAATACGAAGAACTGAGGCGACTGTCTGGAGAATGTCGTCTAATAAATGCAAGTATATGGCCATTAATGTCCTCTTCGTCAAATTTATGGGGATGTACCCCTTGGACGACAAAGCCAGACTTATATACAGGGTGATTTATTACCTGTGGAGATTCGTGTGCTGCTTTTGTTTGCTGAGTCACAGCATCCAGTGCATTGTGGATATTTTTGTGAGGGAAGAAATCAATTTGGATGATGTCTCGCCTAATGTACTTAATTCAGGTAAAGACTTAAATAATTCAGGTAAATACTTAAATAATTCAAGTAAATACTTAAATCATTCAGGTAAATACTTAAATAATTCAAGTAAATACTTAAATAATTCAGGTAAAAACTTAAATAATGCAGGTAAGTGCTTTAAAAAAACAGGTAAACACTTGCAAGTAGATATACAGAAACAATTGAAATAAACTTTTAATAAATTTATAAACGACCTGAAACTTATAAACGAGCCGAAACAAATTACGTACACTTCTTATGCACACTTAAGAACTCATTATTATTACTAAAACCATTGAATAAGTAGTAGTAGTAACTACTTATTCAATGTTAAAACACATGCAATTGTGAATGTGCAATTATGAATATACAATTATGAATATGCAATTGTGAATATGCAATTATATCTGTCGTTTAACACGACAGTCATTTGTTTCCTATACGCGCTTATGCAAAGACATACCTATAGAGCCACATACATGTGATAGAGCGTAGTCGCAGAGGCAACTTTGATCTCATTGTGAGAGAGGTTTATAGCTGGCCAATAACAGTGCAGCATGGCCAACCGAGTTTATTTGGGCCTCAACGTGATTTTCGTAAAGCTTATGGGAATGTACCCGATCTCGAGGGCGCCTTGGGGCATCTTCTATTACTTTTGGAGATTCATCTGCATTTTTTGTTTGCTCTCCCACAGCATCCAGTGCATTGTGGACATTCTGGTTCGATCCCAGGTGGCTTTGTCAGACATCAGCCCCAATATCTTGAACGCAGGTATATATACTCGGTATATAATCTATATATATATATATATAATATATTATATACCGAGTATAATGCTCGGATGACACGAATGAGAAAGACCTTATTTATAGGCCTACTTATTTAGCTTCTCTTTCTTTGTTCAATTATTCTCTTTCACTCATTTTTTATGAGTTTGCTGTCTCTTATTACCACAAGTTCTAAGCTCATTTATAAACTGTATCTCTCTCTCTCTCTCTCTCTCCATGTATTTGGCAGTCCTCTACATGGGTGCGCTCCTCCGCCTCTTCTATTACTCCTGGAACGCCGAAGGCATCAAAATTTTGACGAACAATCTAAACAAAACCTTCAAATTCAGCGCTGAAGAAGGGGTGTACCAGGCAAACATGGATTGGTACGTGAAGTTCACTAGGAATTTAACCATAATCTGGTTTTGGGACGTCTTCTTCACCGGGGAAGTCATGTCGTGGTTGCCATTAATCAACGGCTTAAGGTTTGAAGACGATTTACTTTCGAAGACGATTTACTTTCGAAGACGATTTACTTTCGAAGTCCCCCTCGTAACATCAAATTTTTACTAGTCAATGACAGATAGACTTCTTCTTTTTCTTCCGTGTTGTCAAATTCGTTAAGTCAAAATGGATCATTCCTATTGGTTGATTGCGACTGTTTGACGTATAAATGACGTTTCGGACCTGTCATATTCGATTTTACGAGGGGTGCTCTAAAAGTAGTCGCTATTGTATTGAACATATTGTATTTATTTATCTTTTTATATTTACACGTGTAAGTCAGGATTTGTAATTTTACCTTTATTAACCCTTTAGGACGCTGCCGGTGCCAGCCTGGTACCCGTGGGATTGGCGATTAACCCCTTTCTACGAGATTTCCTATTTTCTGCAAATGTTGACCAACTTGCAGATGGCCTTAGTTTATGGAAGCACAGACATGTTATACGTGTGCTATTGCATATTAATAGCTGGTCAGTTTCGGGTCTTGGGGGTTAATTACAAGAACGCCCTTTACACAGCTTTGCTTAAGCACGGGGTGTCTAAGGAAACAGTTATGGAGTTTAGTAAGAATTATAATTATTTTGGGACGGATTTGGCTGCTAATTTGGACACTAATCAACGGAATAATAATAATAATATTAATATTAATAATAATAATAATAATAAGATTGCTAAAAACAATCTAGAAAATGAAATTCTGGAAATCATCTCAACGGAAACTTTCAAAAAAGACCTAAAAGCCACCTTTGACCGTTGTATCGAGCAGCACCAATCTTTGCTAGCCTATTGCGATTCCATGGAGGAATTCTTCTCCCTTTTTACCCTGCTGAATGTCTTCATTTCCTTGTTCCACGTTATCTTCATGCTCTTTACTGTAGCCACAACGGTGAGTACCTTTTGTTTTGGTCTACTTTTGTTTCGATCTTGTTTTGTTTCGATCTTGTTTTGTTTCGATCTTGTTTTGTTTCGATCTTGTTTTGTTTCGATCTTGTTTTGTTTCGATCTTGTTTTGTTTCGATCTTGTTTTGTTTCGATTTTATTTTGTTTCGATCTTGTTTTATTTTGATCTTGTTTTGTTTCGATCTTGTTTTGTTTCGACCTTCATTTTTATGACTTTTCGTACATCCCCATTGGCCAACTCGATCCAACTCACTTCAATTGCTACATTAGCAATTGCAATTGCTTTTTTTTTCTCTCAGTAGACTCAAGCCGACAAGTCAGTCTTCATCTTTTATGCGGCGTACATCTGCTGCGGCTTGATGCAAGTTTTCATGGTCAATTATTTCGGACAAATGCTCACCACAGAGAGCGAATTGGTCAAAGACGCCCTCTACGAGCAGCCTTGGTATTTAGCCGATGTGAAGTACCGGAGTGACTTTAAAATCGTCCAGATGCGTCTAGGAAAACCGATGAAGTTCACTGCTGGAAGGATGTTCGACGTTTCTTTAGAAACCTTCATCGGCATCGGCAGGCTGTCTTTCTCTTACTTCACAGTCTTGAGGAAGGTCACCACCAAGGGTTGAAGTTTGAAGGTTATTGAGGAAAAAAGTAGTAGGCTTTTATAAAAATTTAATTTTTCTACTCAGTTATAATAATATTATTTCATCATTAAATCACCCTTTAAAAGTATTGCTTACGGCACGCACGCCTTACAATAAAATGTATTTATCCACTAGGAACAATAAAACACAGTAGGCTCATTTTTGTATGTCTTTTTTTTTGTATTTCTAGTGCTTGTGTGTTTTTTCGTGGTCGGCCACGGCGGTCTTCACTTGTTCTTGGACGGACTTTCCAAGGTTAACCAAAGATTCCAAGGCAGACTTGGTGAAGACGTTGAAATCGTTTTGGGCTTCTGAAATAATAATGGGATATAATAACAGTATACTATAATAATGCAATATAATAATAATCATAATAATGCTGTTGTAGCAATAATAATACTATTACAACAATAATAATACTATTACAACAATAATAATACTATTACAACAATAATAATACTATTACAACAATAATAATACTATTACGACAATAATAATACTATTACAACAATAATAATACTATTACAACAATAATAATACTATTATAATAATAATAATATAAGGAAAGCATTACAAACTAAATAGTAATGTCATGTTAGTCTGTCAAAAATAGCAAAGAAACGTCAAAAGTCACGAATGAACGTCAAAATTCTGTAAGAAACGTCAAAAATCAGTAAGAAACGTCAAATATCTGTAAGAAACGTCAAATATCTATAAGAAACGTCAGAAATCGATAAGGAAACGTCAAAATGGTGACGATACATTAAAATTCACAAGAAAATGATGTAAAAAATTTTTTAAATTGTAAATGAACTCAGAATACTTACTTTTCATGTCAGGTTCAGCGGCCTTGACCAATTTTTCCACCTCAGCATAAACGGTCTTGAAGCTAGTCTCCAATTTAGCGCTAAGTTCTTTAGCTTTGGCCGTTTGTTCGGGTCCAACGGCTGCTTGAAGCTTTTGGGAGGCTTCGTTGATGGTGGCGGAAGCCTTCTTGAGAAGGTCATCGACTTCAGGCTTATGGGCCTTCACTTCGGAATCGATCTTCTTGGACAATTGCTTGAAGCCATTGGCGACCTCTTGGGTTTGTTTGTTGATGGCCTCTACGACCTTGTTGGTGTCAGGAAGGTCTTTCTCAAGCTGGACTCTGACTTCTTCTAGGGTCTTCTGGGCCTTGGCTGCCAATTCTTCTAGTTGAGTTTTCTCGACTTTCTGCTGTGGTTGCTTCTTCTGCGGGGCTGAAGATGCGAGCTGGAGAAGGCAGAAACCTGCTAGGATGATTGCTAAGTTCTTCATGATGCTAGACTTATATCTGCTTGACTTGTTTTCTTGAGAATCTTTTTTTGAGAATCTTTTTTGAGAATCTTCTTTGAGAATCTTTTTTTGAGAATCTTCTTTGAGAATCTTCCTTGAGAATCTTCTTTGAGAATCTTCTTTGAGAATCTTCCTTGAGAATCTTCTTTGAGAATTTTCTTGACTTATTGTCTTGAGAATTTTCTTGACTTATTGTCTTGAGAATCTTCTTATGAGTAAGTCTCACTGCGTGATCTTCAACTAGACAACTGAGAGGCACTAGAACCGACGATTTGTCGCGAAGAACTGATGATGGCGTTAATCGATACCGGTTTATATAGAAGTTAGCTTTTGGGACAACAACCCCCACAAGCACCCCCTTGGTACCCCCTTCTGTTCTCGAACAGAGTCGGTGTACTGGTTTTTACCTGCTTTGGTCTATTAGACATCGTTCCATAGATCGAGGAGGCCTTGGATTATTTATTAGGTCGCTTTGTTTACAAGAACGAATGGAGGCTGAGAACAAGTGAAGCCTGAAGAACGGAAAAAATCTGAAGAACGAATGACATCTGAAGAACAAATAAAGTCTGAAGAATTAATAAAATCTGAAGAACAAATGACATCTGAAGAACAAATGACATCTGAAGAACAAATGAAATCTGAAGAACAAATAAACTCTGAAGAACAAATCAAGTTTGAATAACAACAGAAGCCTAAAGAACAAATTATATTAATAAGCAAAAGAATCAATAAAAACAAATCAAATCAGTAGAAACAAATAAATATGTATTTGTATGTAAGTAAGTAGGTTCATAGTAATTAGATTTTGTGGTTAATCCAACCGCAAATGTTTCGATTTCGATACATAGATACTTTATTTGTGGTTTAATAATTTGATGACCATTTAATACACACACTTAAATTATATTAATAAATCTATAAATAAATCAATAAATAAATAAAATTATTTATTTAATTAATTAATTAATTATATTATGTACCTACTATTATTAATGTTATATTATTCAATAATTTAATTCTCTTATCGCATAGAAAGCAGATCCGCGTTCAAACTCGCAGATGGCCATTCCCAGAAGTGGCTGACGTGTTAGTTGCCATTTAATGTTTGCCAGGCCAATTGTTTATCTTTTGTTTTACTTTGATAAGGTTCGCGTAGCACCGATCACAAGTAGGCCCTGGCCGTTGCATCATCCTGCTTTGTCAAAATCACGTGATAATGTCATATGTATTACGTGAGTATAAATAGATGACACGTCAAATTTTTGCAGATCAAGCAGCGTTGTTTTTTTTTGGTGTTTTGTTTTTATGTTTATTTTTAGATTAATTTTTACGTTAATTTTTACGTTTATTTTTACGTTTATTTTTCCGTTTGTTTTAAAGTTCGTCTTTTTATATTCGTTTGTTTCTTCTAACAGTTTATTTTTTTCTATCCGTTTATTTTTTTTATTCGTTTATTTATTTCTGTTCGTTTATTTTTTCTATCCGTTTATTATTTTCTATTCGTTTATTTTTTTCTATCCGTTTATTTTTTCTATTCGTTTATTTTTTCTATCCCTTTATTTTTTTAACGTTTATTTCGGCCTTGAATGAATGCGTTTAGAACAGGTTAAAAGATTCTATTGAAACGAGATCTATCACCTGATCAAGGGATCAAAGAACGAATGGATCAAAGAACGAAGGGATCAAAGAACCCTGGCATCAAGCAAACCGGGGTGAATGTTTTTGTTTACATTTTTTCTTCTTCCCAACAGGTAGTCGATTTCTATGGTAAAACTGGTTTAATTCTGTATATTTATTCTTTTCAAACTTCCTCCTCCTTTTATTCATCTTTTCTTGAACTCGAATACGTTATATAACGTATTTATTTATGTATTTATATAATGTATTTATTGACAATTTATTTATATAGATTTATATTTATTTATATATATTTATATTTATTTATATATATTTATATTTATTTATATTTATTTATATATATTTATATTTATTTATATTTATTTATATTTATTTATATATATTTATAACAATTTTTTTTAAATACCGCAACTGTATGTCGATAATAGTTTCAACTTAACCTGCTCAACATTGAAGAGTGTGTTTAAATGGTTGCCTAAACATGAACAAATCAAATTTAAAAACATGTAAATGTGCTTTAAAATAGACATTTAACGCAACTTAAAATTTAAATTATTTTCTTGATTTGAACCCATTTAGTTGTTTTACTAATATAATGATATAAGTAGATCGTACTTCAACTATTTATTTTTTTAATGCACAACGGTTTCGGGTTATATACCCATCATCAGGTGCTAACTACAAAAACATGAGTTATTAAATACATGTAGAAATAAAATATTACTTATTGCTACTTACAATATTAATTATATATGAAAAATATTTAAAATTTCATATGTAATTAAATTATTGATGTAAATAACGGAGTGTACTCAATTAGCAACTGTTCGTTTAAACAGCGGATATGTTGTTTTTTTAAACGATGAATTTCCATTGCTTCCAATAAACTGAGTTTAGCTCCTTTATTTAGGTGGTGAAGAAGTTCTGTTGTATTTTTATCAAATTTGTAAAAATGTTCTTGAATATGTTGTTGTATTCCTTCTTCTCTATTTTTGGATAGTGTGTTGAAATGAAGACTATGAGTGCTTGGGAGTCTTGTATACCTTCCTCTTTATTTTTGATAGAGTGTTGAAATGAAAACTATGAGTGCTTGGGGAGTTGCTGCGTTCCATTCACAGCTTGGTTTACACTAACTCGGCGACGACTCTTTTGTGCCTTTTATGCCAAAATGCGTTGGATGACGTCACAACAAGTTTGTAAATCTACCGTCCTCCAGATTTTAGAAACTATCACGTTTCTTCCATTTAAGATCGTTTCGATCATCCAAAGCTTTTAGCATCAAAGGTCAAACATTTCAGGCATTTGTGCATCAGCAATAAACAACCCCAAAGAATACTGAAAGGGTTCCAAGGAT
>JAWQRP010000308.1:0-31879 GCA_033557875.1 Quadriops clusia
GAGCCGGTCATATCCCCCTAACAGTTGCTATTGTATTAATATGTCTGTCCGCGTCTCTCGCAACGTAATCTCATCTCGAGGTTACGCATTCGATATGAAACATTTACGTTTTTTTGCATGCTGGGCTGTGAGTATCCCTTCTGTTGGCATAATGGGCATTGATCCCGAAGCCAAAATAAAAAAAAAGTCATTAATTAATAGGTTATTCAAAGCAATATAATTATATAATAAGCAGTGGCGGTCCCCCCCTTACGTTTCGAAAACGCATTTCTTAAAGCCACCTTTAGCTTCTGAGATGATGACGTCATTGTCTCTTACTTAAAATCCCCCCCCCCCCAAGATGACCACCTAGGTCCGCCCCTGAATAAGCAATTATTATTATATTTTATTATATTTAATAACGAGTGTTCACATGAATAAAAACTGCCGCTTCTTTGGCGTGCTTTTGTAGATCAAACAACGCCGCGTTTTTTGCGTTGTATCGTTGGTTGTATATTCATCCGAACACCTTGTTCAATGTTAATCTTTTTGGATTTTATTTAATTGCATTTAAAAACCTGTTAATCTTTATAAAATAAAAAATGACTTAATTCAAAGTTTAAAATAAAGAAAGGAAGATAGGTTAAGAGCAATTTAATACAAAGACCTGGGGACCTAACCTATATTCAAAATACACTTCCTACCCAACAACAAAGCAATAAGAGAAAGAAAATCACCAACCCGCGCAGAAGAAAGAGACAAAACAACGAAACGTCAACCTGACAGTTAACCTCAAAAACTCCCGTTAAAAACATGTCCCAAACAGCAGCAGAAAGGCTGCCAAAATGTGTAAAGCCACTTCGGTACAAACTTTGCTTAAGCCCCGACTTGAAGAACATCACCTTCGCCGGTCACCTAACCATAGAAATTCAAGTTCTCAAAAAGACAAACACAATCAAACTACACGCTTGCAACTTGAGCCTAAACTCCATCGTCTTGCACAATAAAAGCAATGAAATTGCTCCAAAGGACATCAATTTGTGCCCCGACTCCGAGATGTTAGTGATCGAATTCGCCTCGTCTATCGATACAGGAATTTACGGGTTAGAAATCAAATATTCCGGAGAATTAAATGATAAGCTGCGAGGGTTTTACCGGAGTAAAATCATAAACCAAGCAGGAGAAGAAACGTACTGTGCTATAACATATTTTGTGCCAACTGAAGCTAGAAAATGTTTCCCTTGCTGGGACGAACCTGCTTTTAAAGCAATCTTCGATATCAGCATTATATCGGATCCATCGCTAGTAGCTTTATCGAACATGCCTGTGAAATCCAGTACTCCATTTGGCGAATTAATGCTACATAAATTCGAATCGAGTCCGATTATGTCAACTTATTTAGTTTGCGTTATCGTAGGAGAGTACGGTTTCATTGAAGGTACTATTAATGACATAAAAATCAGAGTTTACGCCCCGAAACACAAGGTGGAACAAGGGACATTCGCTTTAGAAGTTGCCATAAGAGCTTTAAATTACTATTCGGAATATTTCCGAATGTCGTACCCTTTGCCAAAATTAGATTTAATAGCAATTTCGGATTTGGATGTCGGAGCAATGGAAAACTGGGGTCTTATTACATATCGAGAATCATTGCTTTTAGTTGATTACAAAAATACATCGTCTGTAATGAAGGAACATGTAGCTTTGACTGTAGCTCATGAGATAGCCCATCAGTGGTTCGGAAATCTAGTCACTATGGAGTGGTGGAATGATATCTGGTTGAACGAAGGGTTTGCTACGTTTATGCAGTATTTAACTATAGGAAATTTGTATCCCGAATTTGACGTATGGTCAACTTTTATGTCTTCGACATTTCAGATCGCCTTAGAGTTGGATAGTTTGGAAAATTCTCATCCAATAGAGGTTAATGTGAAACACCCCTCGGAAATCAACGAGATTTTCGATGCTATAAGTTATAGGAAAGGTTGTTCAGTAATTAGGATGCTGTATCAATACATTGGAGATTATAGTTTTCGACGTGGGATGTATCTGTACTTTATGAAACATAAGTTTAAGAATACGACCACGAAAGATCTTTGGGCTGCTTTAGAAAGGTAATTATTGTTATTTAAAAATTGTTTTGTTGAATAACATGGAGGGTTTCTTTACAAAATATATATATATATATTCGATTTTGATAAAATACATTTAAAGATATCCAAAATTTGATTCTATTTTATTTAAATAGTGAGAATATATCATATTCAAAAATGATAATTTTTTAGTAAAATATAGCTGTAATAAGAAACTATTCGTATTATACACATATATTAATTCAAATTTAAATATCATAAAACCTGTTAATCGGAATGAAAATAATTTCATTAAACCAGGTCCAGTGAAAAGCCAATTGACAAATTAATGTCTTCGTGGACAAAACAAGTTGGGTATCCCATTGTGTCAGTGACGGGAGAAGCAGAAAAATCTGGGTATGTGCTGAAGTTTACGCAGAATCAGTTTTTATTAAGTGGCAACGTCGCCAACGCGGAAAATAAAATTTGTTGGTGCATTCCTATTGCTGTAATCACCTCAAATTCTGAAGGTAGGTTCTTCAATGTTGAATAAAGTAAAGTAATTTTTAATTTGTTATCCTCGGTTTTGTAGGTCTCATTAATTGAAAGCAACAATTCTACAATATATTTATTTTTATTAATTAATACTTGACATTTTGCCTGTTTGGATACAGGCTTCATCAGTAGTTATACTATAAACATACATCAGAACCATCGTTATTATATATTTAGCAAATATATAAGTAGCTACCTGTTTATATAGGTACACTTTATTTTTATTCAAATTAGATTTTCCTTATAGGTTTTTTTCATTACCTTTTCCTAAACTCGATACATCAACATAAGTTATATGTTATATATCTACCTACTTTGTATCTACAAACGATTTAGGAAAAAAAATTTTAAAATTAAGATAATGATGTAATATGACGAAGTAACTTACAAATACAGTAGAGCGTCAATTATCTGAACTAATTGGGACCAAGGGTAGTTCGGATAATCGATTTTACATAACAGTAAGAAAAACAAGTAGGTATATAATGTGTTAATGTTTATATACGATATATTTTAATCTAACATAGCTTTTTAGTAAAGTAATCACTCAATTGCATTTGAACAGGTTGTCCTTTTTTCTTCACAGCCAATTTAAATATCAACACAGGAATGATGCGTCGCTTATATCAATTTAATACTTTATGCTCGTCGGCGTCGTAAGGTTAACAAAGACTGTGTTTTTATACCTCATTCATTTACAAACAGTCTCCGGATGAAAAATAAACAATTTTAACCAAAAATGTTTACATTGACGAACAGCTAATAGATGGTTAAATTAAATCACAATAGTTGAAAATTATGTTCAGATAACCGACGTTTGAATAATCGACGCTTTGTACTGTACACGAATTTCTATTGATATATTCAGTTAAAGAAAAAGTAATGAAAAAATAAAAAATCTGTAAGGTATATAATTCGCGAGATAATTAAATTTACCTAGTATAATAACAATTGGTTATCATGAATTTTTTCCAAAAATTAATAAACTATATAACTCTAGAAGGAAATTAATGAAGGAGTAACATAAATTTAATGTTTAATTGTAGGTTCCGTTAATTGCGAGGAAACTACAGTGGAAACCCTTCTGGAAAAATCAACAGGCGACCTTTATATACCCAACATCACCCCCGAACACTGGTTGAAACTTAACCCGGAATCCTTCTGCTTCTATCGCACCGAATATTCTCCAGACTTATTAGAACGACTCGTTCCAGCAATAAAAGACAAATCACTACCGACTTTTGATCGCCTAGGGCTTATAAGTGACCTATTCCAATCTTCCCAAGCTGGCTATGTGAACACAGCAGAGGTTCTTCGCTTTTTGTGCCACTATAAAGAAGAAATTGACCCTTCAATTTGGACTACTATTTTAAACAATTTGACTCGAATCGAGACGATCCTCTCACAAACACCATGTGAACAACATTTCCGGAGGTACAAGCGGAAACTCTTGAGCAAGATATACGAGGAGTTAGGGTTTGAAATTAAAAAGGCCGAACACCACAGCATTACCAAATTAAGACCATTAATTTACATTCACATGGTTCGTATTGAAGACCAAACAGTTCTAGCTTTGACGAAGGAAAAATTTGATAAACACATGGGAAGTGGACCTCATATCCCAGCAGATATGAGACCACCTGTTTACAAAGGAGTTGTTCAAGCGGGACATCCGGAAGTTCCGGAAATTTTGTTTGATAGGTACAAAAAGACCGACTCGAGTGAAGAGAAGTATGACATTGCTAGTGGGTTAGCAGCAAGCAAAGATCCAGCTTTATTAAAAACATTTTTGGATTTTGCAATGTCAAAGGATGTGAGAGAACAGGACAAACGAATCCTTATAACATATGTTATTAGGTCTGGGAAAACTGGTGCAAATTTAACTTGGAGCTACTTGAAGAATCAGTATGAAATGTTTAAGAAGACTTTTGATGGAACCTTTACAATACAACACATAATTTCAGCTTTTAAGGATAGTTTCACTGCTCAAATTGAAGCAGAAGAATTCGAATCATTCTTTATTAAGCATCCTTTTGTTGGCACGGATAGATGTGTGAAACAAACGGTCGAAACGATCAAGAACTCGGCTAATTGGTACAAAAGAGATTATAGCAGCATTGAGGCTTATTTGAAGAACTTTTGAAAGTTCCATAATTTTATATGTACTTTCCTTATAATTTTTAATTTTATAAACTGTATACTTATGTATTATATAACAATATTTTACAAGTAAATAAATGCATACCTGTTCAGATTTTTTGTCCGGGTTGAAGTTTTCCGGGTAATCTGGATGAATGTACCTTTCCTCCCAGTCCTTCTCATTTTCAAAAATCTGGTACATGTCGGGTTTTGCTCTGGTCACATCATAAGTTTCTGGGTTAACCAAATGGCCAAAATCCAATCGGTTTGACACATACATGAAGACGTCTAAGTTGCGTAAATTGGTAGCAAAAGCCATGTCTGGGTCCAAATCATCTTTTACATAATTCAGCTTTGTGCGGTCGAATTTCTTTAGAACTTCTCCTTTGACTAGATAACAAATACTTACATATGGCACATTCCATAAGCCCCTGAATGAACAAAGACGAACTACTTTAGAATTTTAATATTCAATTAAGTATCTTTAAAAAACCATATTTATTGAACTGAACACAATATGCACAAATTTATAGGGCTAATGACCAATCTTTCCGCCCATAAGAATCTTAATTTTATTTTAATTTTTATTAGATTAAGTTATAATGAAAATTCTGATATTAATTTTTTTAAAAGGTTAAAATCTACATAGCTTGATCATCAAAGGGCGTTCTTAAATTATGTTTGTCAATAATTCAACTTTTTGTTTTACCCTATGAATGAAAAAAATATATGTACTTGTTTATACTTTGTAGTTACATTTTTGTATCCTATTAAGGGCGTTGAGCAGCAAGGCAAACCTAGTATGACAAACTTTTCCGATACTATTTAACCTAGGAATGTGCAGTTTTCGCCAAAAGTTTTTAATTATCATTCTGTATGTCTTTTATCCAAAATTTTTAGTTTTTTGTCTTGTTGTCATAACAAAAGGAAAAAAATCTTGTGTCCGGACAAAGGTAATAATGAATAATTAATATTATTTTCATAAAATTTTTTTATGTGAGCTCTAATTTTCAAAAAAAAAACTTAAAAACGAAGCCATTTTTGATGGATCAATATCTGATGGTATGCTACCAAGAATACTTTTAGAAGTGGAGCTAGAAGACCAGCAACAAACTCCACACATTACGTGATTTTTACTACTTTCCCTCTTACCGTTGCCCCTCAGTACAATTGAAAAGATTGCTGCTCAACGACCTTAAGTAAATACCTATTTACAAACTTTCCTTGCTATGAAAGTTTTACTGATTGTGCACAAGATAAAAGTAAATTTTTGTTTTAATTAGATGAAATGTACAATTTCCAGCTATTTTCTTTGTTAAATTTGGTCACATTTCCATGCTTCAAGTAAACTGAAAATTAATTGATCCTATCTTATTAACATTAATCTATTATTGTTATCATGGTGAGAGACGAGACCAGATAATAATTTATAATAATTTGTTATCCTAAGTTTAGACTTTAGCCAGAGAATTTACAAGAGTATAAGACTTAACAGTAATTTTTAAGTCTTATTACTAAGGTGACCAACTGTACTCCTTTTGGGAGTTTTGTACTTTTTTGTGGATCAAACTCCTTTTAAAACCTGTACTCCAAAGTATTCCTTTTCATTCTTATGTACTCCTTTGAACTACTTTACAGTTTTTGTTTGTTTTCGACAATAACAAACATCGTTTCACGGATCGTGTAATAAGTCTTAAACGATTTTGTGAAGTCTGATATTGAGTACCAAAACCTTTTCAGTTACTCAAAAGTTATTTGGCTTGCTTTGACTCCAGCTATACAGCGCATTATACAATTAGATGATTCCCTTTGTTCATATTTTCCAATTTTGGAAAAATGGCCCACAATTTTAAAAAGGTTTTTTGAAAATGATATATAGGAAGTTATGCTATATTTTCGGTACAGAAGTCGATAATATTTTAAGTATACGAAGCGAGGTATGATGCTCGATTTGTGCCGTTAATAATAAAGAATAAATTAACAATTTTGGAAAATTCTAATCCTGAGATTAAGGATGCATTTTATAAAAGAAGTTGTAAATTTTTACAAAATTTGTTAGGATTATACTGACGAATGGTCGGTTATATAATTGAATAAAATGGTTTGAAAAGGACGCCTTTAAAAGCAAAAATTGATTCAGAAGATGTTTCTTCAACAGTAGTATTCACAAAGAATGAATTAAAAAATGTTAACGTTAACGATAATTTTCTAATTTGAAGAAATTGAAAGAGTCAATATTTATTTAAATGAAGAAAGACTGAAAAAATGGATTGATGAAAAAGTTAGTCCTTTAACTGTCAAGTTCAATATGCAAGGAGCAAATTGTTTGGACGTCGGTTAAATGTAAGAAATTAATTCAGAAGTATGTATGAAAATTCAGTCTACTGAAAAATATGACTTCAAGAATTAAAATATTATATAAACCTAATTTTTATATTTTGAAATCACAATTTATTTTTATTAAAGTATATATTCGGAAAATGTTTTCTCCCAACTAAAATCGTCATAGGGTGACGGAACCAGTGATCGACACATTAAAGGCATTATGTGAAAGAAATACCAATAACTCAAAGTATATAATAACTAGAATGGGAGAGATTAGTGAAAATGAGAAAGAATGCCTTCGAGAAACATTTCAGTTGTAGATTGACAATTTTTAAATAATAAATTATTATAAAATATATTTATTAGTAAAATTATTAAAATCTCCAGTCATGGACATTTAAACTCCAATAATTGACTCCGACATTATCCAATGATGAACTAGCAATTATCAACACGAGTTCGGTTGTTATAAACGGTAAAAAAGAAAACTTAACAGTTTTTAACTCATCTTCTTAAGGAGGTTCTTCACCTTTTGACACAAAATGGCCAAGGGCAATTATGTGTTTTGTAGGTATAGTGAGAAGTCTGTTTTCTATGTTTACGTGTTGAAATATAAAATAATCAAAACAGAACTCTTACTATCCTATATAGTAAGTGTCGATTACTGGTGCTTGTCGATTACTGGTTCTGTCACCCTATCTAATGATATTCCTACCGTACTCCTTTTGTACAAAAAATAGTTGGTCAACTTATTATTACTCTCATTTTTCCACGTGTCTTTTTTGCATTCTATAGTCCATAAATGAATAAATTTTAAAATGTAATTTTATGTGATTGTTTGTTATTGTGTTTAAATGTAGTATATTTCCTAAAAAGCACAGAATTTAAATAAGAAATGTTCAAATGGAAAATTTGAGCTGCTCCTAAAGAAGCAAACAAAACTATGTTGAGAAATGTTCAGACATAAAAATATGAGAAAGAGTTAAAAACAATGACTCACTTTTGGTTAAAATCAAGCACGTAGATCTAAATATATGCAAATTAATATGATAATATATAATATGTATTACGTTAATTATTCAAGAAAGTATAAAAAAATTTGTTGTTAAAATTTAAAACATATATGTATTTTTACATTTCCCAAGGGATATACGAAAAACTCATTACTATTTAAGAAAACTGACTATGATTATGTTTTTCCTTTGTACATGAGTATTCACATTTCCTCTATATTTAACATTTAATTTCCAAAACCCCGCCATAACAATCATTAAAAGAAAATCGCGCAGGCGTACTTGCGCCTTACTTGACAACCGGCCTGACAGTTGAGGTTATGTTCGCTAACAAAATGCTGTCAAAGACGCGCATCTTTCGCCATTGGAAAGCCCTTTCTCGAAATTTAACAAGGGTTTCTCAAAGGGGTCTCAAAAGCAGTTATCAAACGGAGCACGAAGTCCCTCAGTTTTGCAATTTGAACGTGAAATGTCCCTACAACGTGCACATCAAACCCCTAGACCCCCTGGTCTACACCGACAACAACAAATTAAAAGTGAAAGTCAACTCCGACAAGATAAATATAAAATGTGACATTAACTACAACGACATCAACATAAAAGATGACATTAAGAATGTTCCGGAATACTTGCTGTGCGAAATTGAAGTTCCTGTGAAAGCGAATCTCTTTGTTGATGTAGATCGGAACATTAAAGTTTCGAATTTTCACAACGAGGTGATCGACTTGAAAAGCGAGCGGGGGGATATAATTCTGGAGAAGAGCCAATCGGGACGGGTCACCGTTATCAGTAACCGTGGGAACATTACCTGTAGGGAACTTATACAAGCTCACGATATAACTTTAATGACTGCAAGAGCCGGCACGATATACACTGGCCGACTGCAAGGTATTAACTTGAAAATCGAAACCGAAAATGGAGACGTCAAAGTCCTGTCCTCGTATTGCGATAACAGCGTTTTCGAGACACAACGGGGAAAAATGGACTTGCAAAACCCGCATAAGAGCAACCAGATTTTTATCCACAATGAAGGAAATTTGAACATCGTGGGCCTCGATGGGAAAATCCAGGCATTTGTCAACAAAGGGAACATAGATGTTCAGATAGCCCGGATTTTGGAAAACTCTAACATAACTCTTAACGACGGGAAAGTTGTTGTTAAATTGTCGGATACGGTCCAGGAAGACACAGTGTTGGAAGTCATCGCTAGCCACTTTGTTATTGACAAGAACGTCAACTTGAATATGCAGAAATGCGAAAACAAGTACTATTTACTGCCAGAGAATTTTGAAAAGCGGAAGGACTGCAGCAAGTTGTTGATTGATTGCCCGAATAGCAACGTTCTTCTGGAAAGTGCTAATTGGTCTGAGGTGTTTAAGTTGGCTATGAGGGGAAAAAAGTAGGTAGCCGAAATGCTTCTATGAAGAAAAATTAAATTTACAAGTGAATCGAGAAATAGGTTATTAAATAATCAGAAAAGAAGATTGAAAATAATCATAAAAATTAGATGCAATTTATTAATGAAGAACTTATTAAAAAAATGTGAATATATAATTGTGTAATTTAATATTATATATTAAATTATATTGTACTATTCTAGAATTGTTATTACTATTAGAATATTTTTATTGGATGGTATAATCTCAATTTTTGCTATGCAAAAGTGTCTTCCAGATAGTCAAAAATTATTTCATGTTATAAAAATTAAAGGGTGGATATAATGTCATCTGAGTACTTAAGGGTACACATTATGTAAAGTTATTGCATTTTTAACAAACATGTGATATGTTAAATAGTATGATGATGTTATTATTGTGATGTCAACTACTCATACTCAAATATTACACAAAGGTTTAAAATGTATTTTGCTGAGAAATTTGTCATATTACTTATTTATATATTACTATTACCAAAGACTTTTTTATATTGTAGGTTTATTTAGTTTTAATTAAAGAATTTATTTATAAAATCGTACTTAGTTTTATTTTGTAGCTGTTATTCCGAATTGTGAATATCTTGTGCTCGTGTAAATTTTAATTTGTCTATCTGCAAAGAATGTTAATTCACACAAATGTAATGATGCCATTTTATAAAACAAATACACACATGTCAAGGGGTTACTTCTGACTACAAAGGCCTGAAGAAGCCACGAATTAGTGGCTAAACCGGTCACCTTTTGAACAATAAAAATAAAAAAATCGTCAAGAAAGTAAAAGGAATTTTTATTTCCTCAATTTCATCAAAAATGGTACTGATATTTAGATATTACACAAATGTTTAAAATGGATTTTACTGTAGAAATGTTCATATTATTTATTATGTATATACAGCAAAATAATGCTAACAAATTACGCATTAATGTAAAATAAAAATTCTACTAAAACATTAAAAATATAAAAGTTACATGCATTTTACATCAATCAGTCCAAGTTTGCCCATTCTGTATTTTAATGACTTAATATCAAGGGGCACAATACATTTCTTTAATATCTGAATAAAAACATGAATTTCAGAGGTTTATTAAAGTTGTATGTAAACATACTAATACATGGTACAATTTAGAATGGAATATCCCATTACCAAAGCACTTTAAGTAACTCCACAAGTGTATTGCATTGCTTAATGGGGCCTAAATAAGTCAATATCCTTAACATTGTTAACAGTGATTGCATTTGGGGCACGCACGCTCCTCGGCCCTATAACCGTGGCCTTCAAAGGCTGCACTTAACACTCTTCTACGACGCGCCAATTACGCAGTAATAAATCTATTATTGAAATTAGGTCCCCCTGCTACGCGGCCGAGCGAAGCAACGAGCTCTTAAAAACAAAGGAAGCCAATTTCGACAAAACAAGAGCAGTTTTTTAACATTTCGAGGCTGTGGCCACATGTATAAACTTTCCCGCTGAAAATAGCTCCGACACTGCACCGCAAAATGTGCTCCAAAAAGCTACTCTTGCTCGTCGTTTTCCTGCTGAGTTTCTCAATCGCCTGCCACGCGGCCCGAGGAGGCGGCAGAGGAGGTACATATTTTATAATCTTTTCAATTAAGTCTATTTATACAATCCATTGTTTGTAGTTTTGATAAATGCTTTAAATATTTTTAATAACTGGTACACGTACGAATTTATTAAAGGTAAAAATGGACGGGGTCGAGGTCGAGGCATTTATAATATGGCTGTGCCGGTTATTATACAACATCGAAATCCTGCTTCTGCCAGTTATTATGATAATAAAGACGTAAGTATGTCCTATAAAATACATGATTATTTATGATAATAATTTTTATTTATAATCAATATATAATAGATTTTTTTTTAATGAGAACTTGATTTTTAGGGAGCTAAAATAGTGAAAGCGAGCCACTTTGAACTGGATTACATGCTCGGAAGGAAAATTACATTCTTTTGCATGGCCACGGGACTGCCGAGACCTGAAATAACCTGGTTTAAAGATGGCATTGAGTTATATGCCCACAAATTTTTCCAAGTGCACGAGTGGCCAATCGGCAATGATACGGTAAAGAGCAAAATGGAAATTGATCCAACGACTCAAAAGGACGCAGGCTATTACGAATGCCAAGCGAATAATAAATATTCAATTGACACTCGTGGATTCCGGACTGATTATGTAATGTTTAATATGTAACATCGTTTTCCAAAGATACAAAACTTTTTTTACTGCATTGCAATAGCTATAATAGGCCAATTTTTAGAATTTTACTATAACTAGATTGCACCCTTTATATCATTTCTGTTGATAATTATTTATAATTACATTTATGGTACCAATGCAAGGAAAAATTTGCGGGCAATATAATCTAAAAAATTGTGTATATCATGTTTTAAGTGAAATTATTTGCGTTGGCCTGACAAATAACATATAATGTAATATTAAAGAAGTTTAATAAATGAATAATAATACAGAAAAATTAATAAATGAATTATTTTATTAAACTGTATGAATTTTTTCATCAGACCCCTAGTGTTAAAATCGCAATTTACTCATTATGATTTTCATTACAGCAAAGTGGTTGTATTAGTTGGTGCTTCCTTTGCAGTTTGCACATGTTAAAAGCCCTTAACTTTAATAAGTGCTAAATTACAATAAATTGTTTCAATCTCTGGCTGCAAAAGGGGGACCAAAGTTTAGCAATTCATTCCTCAAAAACAGTTGCATAACAACATATTTGCCAAAATGAAACCCTGGATCCTCTTAATCTTTCTTTTGGTCCTCAGTTTCTCCACATACGCGCGAAGAGGCCGTGCAAGAAGTAGGACAAAATCAAAAGTAAGCTCATATTTTTAATTATACTATATTTTGCTTTGAAAATTATCACATATTTTGCTAGTTTCAACTAGGCTTGCCCATTACCGGAAAATACCGAGATTCAGAATCGGATCAATACTACAACAATCACAATGTAAGATATTATTATTAAATATATTCTGTATCATATATTATTATTAATATTTACACGTTGTAAATTAAATTTTTCTAGGGTGCCAATATTACATTAGCATCGCATTTTGATCTGGAGTACGTTCTAGGTCATAAGATAGCTTTTGTTTGCATCGCTAGAGGTAACCCAAGACCTCACATAACTTGGTATAAAGACGGTTCAGAAATATTTACTCATTTGTATTTGAACGTAAGTTTACTCAGTAATTCAAATTCATATACTTTTATGGTAGTGCAAAATGTCAGCAATTATTTGTGGAGTTTATTAATGTTAACACAACAATTGTTTTAGATACATGAGTGGGCGATTGGAAATGATAGTATAAAAAGTAAACTAGAAATCGATCCCGCAACACAAATGGATGCTGGAGTATACGAATGTACTGCTGATAACATGTATTCTATCGACAGGCGATCCTTTAAAACTGACTTTTCCATTGTTTTCGACTGAAGCATTATTTTTACTTATTATGTTAGAATTAATAGGATGATCCTTGTCTGTGTTAGTAGATTATGTAATATAGTAAAAATAAAATATTTGTGTCAATGCAGCATAAACAATATAAGATGTGATTTATATCAATTATGCCTTCCTCTGTGTCATCTCTACGAGTATGAAAGAAGAAACTAGAATTCGGACACTTAATAATTTATTTTAATGGCAGCATCCAGATGAAATAAATTGCGAATTTTGTTTCATGTATATTTTTATATAAGCTATATAGAAATTATCAGCCATAATGCAAGGAAGAACAATATGACTATTTCATCAATATTTATAGAAAGTAGACATCTAATTCTAACGAAAATTTTAGATACATATAAATAAATATTCAACCAGACAATCAATCAACCATTATGAACTCCTGAAATTTAAAGAAAACTTTCTACAGACCACACTATTATAATACTTACATTTGGTTCTAAAATCATCAATCAATCTACACCTAAATTACACAATAGCAAGACAAACTTTGAAACATATAGATATGCTCTCAATAATAATACAATTTTAAATAAATGCATAAAATCAACGAAATAAATTAAGACTACTTTAAAAGCACTCTGGAGGATTCCATTAGACAATCAACTCCATCCCGAACAAATACAAAAAACAATCTTTCTGTTGAAATCAAACAAATTTTGAACGAAAAAAAGCAAGAACCAAATTCAATCGACTTAAGAAATAAAGTCAAAAGTAAAGTAGAGGAAATAAGGGAAGCAACATTACATTATTTGATGAACCTTACTAGATTTTTAAGATATGATAAAATGACCTAAAGATGAATAATAAAGAGATGATTATAAAAAAAGTTGATTTAAAAAACAAATGGATCAAAAACAGGGTGGTCCACCTAAGACGTTCACCTTGAATTATAGCGTTATTATCAAAGTTAGAATATTAAATCTTGCAGGTTATACTCAGCACATAAAGAGCTCCAAAAAACGCTAGTAGTGTTTTATATAAACATTTCTGCAAAAAAATGACAGCTATCCGAAAAACAGTTTTTTAATATTACTGCTTTGTTTACCAAGTTAGGGCAATGAAAATTCCAAAAATTAATTCTGCACATAAAGGACTTAAAATCATCCCAATAACTTTTTACTCTGTGACATTTCGTTTCCACGCAAGGGCACATAACTTTTAAAAATATATAGTTTTTAAGGTACTTTTATTATTAATTCTAATCCCCAGAATGATTATGCGTACAACGATACCAAAAAATCTTGATTTATGGATTTTTTTATTTTATAGACTATGTCCACTTAATGGTCACGCACTCATCTCTACAGTGCTTTCTTGTCAGTCGCCCATGATAGTAGACTTACCGTTTAGACATTTACTCATATGCCAGCAAGGGCGCGACTTTTTTTATTGGGAAAAAATGTTAACTACTTGATCGACCATGAACGATGTAGAACAGTGACTCCGTGTTTTGTAGACTCCTCCAGAACTTGTGATCCTAATTTTTGGCATCATCAATTGGTCTATTATGCCGAAACAGGCCGATGTTAAATAAATGCTAAATACTGAAGTCTTTATTTCCTCTTAGTGAGGTGACAAACGCTCTTTTGCTTGTCAATAATTACAATATTGTGTAAAAGATACTAGCTATTTATTAACAGGCACATTCTTTCATTTACTTTTATTTCACGCAGGATAGGTTTTGTAAGCAACTGTTTACTACGTACATCTTGTTTCCATAATAAATGTCACTAATTTTGATTTGCGAACGCTGTCATTCTAGCACAGTTAACAGTCAATCTATGGCGTAGTACTCATAATATCATTTAAAAAATTCTTATTTTAGTTTAAAGTGTGAAGTTTCGTATTAATATGATTTTATTTATTACAGAACATGGAAATAAACGAGTGACATTTAATATGAAACTGAATGTACATAATAACTATCAAATGTTTAGGTTTTTTCAATTATTATCACGTCTAATAAATCTACTGGTCTGAGCGACTAAAAAAAAAATGTAACTGCAGAGATGCGTGCGTGGCGGTTAAGTGGACATAGTCTGTAAAATAAAAAAATCCATAAATCAAGATTTTTTGCTGCAATATTGGTATCCTTGTGCGTATAATCATTCCAGAAATTAGAATTCATAATAAAAACACCTTGAATACTATGTATTTTTAAATATTATTTGCGCTTGTACGGTAACGAAATGTCACAGAGTAAAAAGGTATTGGGATATTTTTAAGCCCTTTATGTGCACAATTAATTTTTGTAAATTTCATTGCCCTAACTTGGTAAATAAAGCCACAATAATAAAAAAAGGTTTTTCGTCCATCCACCATTTATTTGCAGAAATGTTTGTAACGTTGTATGCAGAATTACTTGCTGATTTAAAATATGTAAAAAAAGTTCATCTTCATCATTACTTTTATGGATCCAAATGCGCTTGTGCAAAAACTATGTGCGACAGAACAAAACACTACTACTAGTGTTTTTTGGAGCTCTTTAGGTGGTGAGTTAATCCTGTAAGTTTGATTGTTCTAACTTTGATAATAACGCTATAATTCAAGGTGAACGTCTTAGGTGGACCACGCTGTATATCTTAAAAGAAAATATTAAAAAGTATTTTTAAATGTTAAATCTCTTACCTTCTCTCATTTTTTACAATATCCAAATAATCATGTGATCGTGCGTAGAATCCCTCACTTGTTAAAGCACCCCAAAAGTTACTCCAAAAGCCACTAGTGCGCACTAACATAGGGCCTACAAAGGATCTATTCTGCTCTACCAATAACCTGAGGGTATGCGGATTATCCAAATGGGCTATAGAATCTACAGAGAAGTAGAAATCACATTTTTTCTTTAGGCAGTGATCCCTAAAAATTATATAAAATGAAGAAAACACAAAAACTAAAATAAATAGAAAAATTGTTAAATATAAGAAAAAGAAACTTACAAAGACAAATCTCTGGCAATATACTCATTGGTATTATCCTCAGGAATAATCTGTTTAACACTAGCAAACTCCTCTCCAATCTTATCAAGAAAACTCTTCACCATAGTTTTATGATATTTCACATTGTTATGCACAAACAAATGAATCCGATCTTTCCGGTAATCTAAAGCGTGCAATTTCTGCAATTGTTCCTCGAGGAAAGGTGTAGGCAATTCCACAAATACAGCCATTAAAACAATCGGCAATTTCTCTACAGCTTGATCTTCGAAATCATTCTGCCCAATTTTGCAGTAGCGGCAACCTTCTTCGTAATTCCACGCTTTTCCTAGATAATTGCCGAATGTATTCAGATGAATTTTCGAAGGTCCGTTTCCATGCACGATGCATGGCCTCGTGTGAGTGAATACGTTTTTCAAGTATATAGCTTCGGATTCTTTCGCGGTTTGAGACGACAATTCAACCTCACTTATGGCACCGTTTAAATTCTGGAAAATATTGCTTAGATGATCTAGTTTCAAATTGTATTTCTTACGCAAAGCTTCATCTAGATAAGCTTGGGTGTAGAAAAGTTGATCGTCATCAGTATCAGAGATTGGCTTGTGATTCAACAAATCTATAACAAGCTGTAATTTTCCGATGAATCCCCCTGAGTTCAGGAATCGCTTTCCTTTGATGGTGACGTTTGGGTATTTCTCTGCTAAAGACTTGTCAGGCCAACAAAAGGCTTCAGCCCCGAACAGAATCCCCGCTTTCGTTTTCTCAAAAGCTTCTCGGATTTCCTCGATGTTGTTGAGGAACACAACATCATATCCGTCGGTAAATAGAACTAATTTATGCTCACGTTGTTTCTCAGGAATTGTGGCCAAGGATTCTTTAAGGAGATTGATTTTCCAGCCACCGCCAGGAGCCATTTTCATGTTATCGCCCCCTTTCCAGTCTTGGCCCATTCCAAGGACCTGAGGTTGGATTCCATATTCTTGAGCAGATTGGAGATAACGTTCGAAGCCTTCAGTCTTTTCGGTTGCTACTGTGTATACTAGAATATCATCTAAAAATTAAAAATAAAATGAAGAATAGAGAAAGACTTTATTTGGTTCAATTTAAAATATTTTGTGCTATCCTGTTTTACACCAAATGTCATTTTACAAGTTTTTAACTACCGTAAAATCTCAATATAATATGCACTCGCTTATAATACCCACCCCATTTTTAAGAGTATAATTTCCGAAAAAATAATCTTCGAGTATAATACGCACTAATACTTTTTCTAGTAAAGGTGGTTAGGCACATAACCACTATTTTTACGATTTTTCTGTCATTACTCGTGTATACTCGAGATTTTACGGTACTTTATATTTATTTACTAGTATATTTTTATTTATTTATCGTCAACTTAATTTTAGATTTTATAACATGCCTGAATGTATTGGCTGCAATTGAGTAATCTTATTTCTTGTGTTGTAATGTTAAAGTTGGAAGTCGAGCTCAAGATCGAGCATGTACGGTTATGAATAAATTGGTACTTTCTTGGGAATTTTGATTAATTTCACCCTTAGGGCATCATCAGACCAATTCAATCGCAAAATTGAAAACTATAAATTAAATGAATGCATTATAGAATCTGAGTTAAAATATTTAAATCTTACATGTACAATGTAACTTGTAAAAGACGGATGTCACGGGACCGATCTAAAATTCTGTGTTTGACAGATTTTCCTTCTTAAACAGGTTTAATTAATATTTGCAAAAAAAAATTAAATGGTGTATATACTTAATGCAAAATATAACTAATTCGAAAATTAAGTAAAAAGACTAATCAGTGAATAATCTTTTAATATTAAAATTAATTAAAGGATATGCAGCAATAAGGAGGTAACTCCATTAACCTTATTAGTGTGCATTCATCTTATTTTAACGTTCTGATAGAAGATAAAAATTTTATTTTTTTTTAATTTTTAATTTCCTTATACATATAATATATGTTTATTAATTTTGTTACATTGATTTTTGCATGGTCTTTATGTTTGATATACCCAGTTTTTATCTTAAATTATAATAGCTATATTTCATTCCTTTATTTAATAATTCAAAATTGGCAAATGTATTGATTTTAGTTATGGATTACGATACATGTAATTTCATTCATCATTTAGAGGCCTGATGATGTCTAATCTTTAGAGGAAACTACTTGCCACACAAATAAAATTAAAATTCAGTGAAGAATAGTTCCATAACTTTATTTTTATGTATAAAAACATCTTGGCCTAACACATGTTATTTGCTATGTAGTGAATGTTTACTGTTCAAAGTGAAACTAAACAATGGTGCAATCTCTAGCATTAGTTTTTTATGTGTACTTAGATCCAGTTGCATCAACAAAAGTAATCATTAGTTAAAGGTCCTTTCCAACAACACGAGTTGGTTAATGTACGGCACAGGGTCGGGCCATTCTAAAATGTTCGTCGCCATACGATACACATGAATGTCTGGTTGCCTATATTTTGATCCTTAACCGACCCTGTACCGTACAAAAACTGATTCTTGAACTAACAACTCGTGTTGTTGGAAAGAACCTAAAGTTAACTACTAGTTTGCCCATTACTTTTATATTGAGGTAACTTGAGCTTAACTTTAACTAATGATTTCTCTTTTGGTGCAACTGTGTTAACTAAAAATTTTCAAGCACCATTCAAGCTTTAATTTGTTCTAGTTAATAAACCGCGCAATTTACGATTGAAATGCGGCCAACAATCAACATCTGGTAATGACATCACTGATGGAATAAACACACACAAGTCATACATTATTATTAAGCCTATATCCCACATCCCACTTCTTCCTATAGTGATAAAATTCAGGATTACGTGACCGAAACAACGTAACAAAAATGACCCCAGAAGACCTCTCATACAGTCTTTGAGATTGTTTATCATAATCTCTAAGCAGGAAAATGTCCCAGATAACGCAAAACCAGCTTTTTTCTGCTTTAATTTCAAATTTTTAGAAGAAATAAGAAGACACTAGTGGTCTGTGTCATATAACAACAATGGGGTTCTTACCATAATTTGTTTCACTATGGCCGATTCCAATAAATAATGAGAAGATAAGAATTACGAGCTTGTTCATGTTTAAATCGTTTGAAACTGTTGTTTTAGACTTAAATTTAAATTAATATTACTACCAACACCGCTCGAAATCTACACCAACACCCGCCACCATGCTGCTATTGCTAGGGATTTTCGTAGTAATTATTGTAAACAAACCAAGCCTGTAAACTAGTGATATTCCGAAGTTGGCAATGCATTTAAATCAATAAGCGCCATTTTCTGAATACCTATCGTAATAATACGATTTCAATCTCATGGCATATTTTTTATATTATTGTATTTTTATTATTACATTTCTATTATGTATTTGCCTTGCTTTAAAATTACATCATTCCATATTACCTATGTTTATTCATAAATTCAAAACATCAAAAGATTTATTACCTTTGTGAGATATTATTTTCGAAAAACTGCTTCCAGCCTCATTTTCCAAATTTTTAGAACAATTTTCTTCGTGTGTTGAACCGCATTGTTGCCACTCTGCCCCTAAAATTGATAAATTTCGGAATTGGACACGTAAAAATAATATGAAAAGTATATCTTTAAAATAATAAAGGCGTGCAAATATTTGGACTTACCGCTAGTAAAACGGCTAAACAACGCTGTAACGATTAAAATCTGTGCGCACCTTATCATATTTGCGGCGACAATGGACAATTTAGAGGCGAAATGCGCGCAAATAGCCATTAGTAAAAGCGAATAAAATGCGCCCAATCAAGCGAAAAATTCCTACGAGTTTTTGCATTTCTTCCACAATTACCGCTGCCTTTCATGGAACGAAATCATTTCCGTTTGTTTCGCAATGATTTTTGGAGTTGTTGTTGTTAGATAATTCGGCGGAAAAACCGCTCAATGGTGTGGTTTAGCCAACGGGAGAAAGTGCTAAAAGGAAACAATATGCTATTCAAATAAGTATCTTTATGTACTAGGATGATTAAACATCCTATCATAATAAACAAATAAATAAAGAGTCGGAAATTTGTTACCTCTTAAATAGAGTTCTAAAAATATTAAATATGATTTCCTCTGCCTGAAACTTACTACTAAAGAAAATTCATAATTTATATTAGCGGATATTTCCATGTTAATTTTTTTAAATTTTTATAAATATAAGTGAAATACTTCCTCAAGTGCAAATAATTGTACACTTTATTCGTTCCCAGAAAAATCAATATTACATAGGTTATTCAAACCTTATAAGGTTTCTATATACGCAAAGCTTAACTTTTATTATTGAATTAACTTTAATAAGATTGCGACAAAACTTCAACAGCTTATAATGCCCCAGTGCTAATTTGCTGGCTCGCCTTTCAATATTGAAAGTGATTCAAATATTTACTTGTTCTACTAGCTTACTTGTTGAAGTTTTAAATAATATATAAACAAATCAAAATAAACTTTCCCATTAAGAATATTACCTTTAAACTTTTGTGAACGAGAAAAACAAAAACCTTATAAAACAAAATAAAAAAAAAATTTAAACAAAGAACCTAAAACAGAAAAACGTAAAAAAACCAAAACATATAAAGTAAAGAAATGGCCCCAAAGAACGACCCCGAAGTCCTAGCCCTCCGCAAAGAACTAGAAGACCTCTACAAAAAACTAAAAGAAGCTCAAGACAAACAAGCAGACACCAAATTAGAAGACGCTTGCGGTTCGCTGGCAGACGCCGCCAAAATCCGGTTAATCACCCGAAAACAAATGAAGGGCCATATCAACAAAGTTAATTCCGTCCATTACAGTGGAGACAGCCGGCATTGTGTAACAGGGTCCTTGGACGGAAAACTAATAATCTGGGACACATATACCGGCAATAAAGTGCAGGTCATCCCGTTACGATCTGCTTGGGTTATGAGCGTAGCTTATGCTCCATCGGGAAACTTCGTAGCTTGCGGAGGGATGGACAACATGTGCACTGTTTACGATGTGAACAACCGAGACACTTCGGGTGCAGCCAAAATGGTGCGAGAGCTGGCAGGCTATGATGGGTTCCTGAGCTCTTGCAGATTTCTGGATGATACAACCGTTTTGACTGGATCCGGAGACATGAAAATTTGCATGTGGGATCTCCAGAAAGGACAGAAAACAGTCGACTTTGAGGCTCATAATGGGGATGTAGTTTCTATCAGTTTATCTCCGGATGGAAACAGTTATGTAACTGGAAGCGTAGATAAGACATGTAGATTATGGGATGTACGCGAGAAGACTCCTAAGCAGACATTTTTCGGCCATCAATCCGATGTTAATTCAGTTTGTGTAAGTTAAAAACTATTTTTGTAAATAATCTATTAATATAAACACTATAATAATATTCCAAATAATCCAAGTTATTCTAAAAACTTGCATTTTAGTTTCATCCAAGTGGTCAAGCCTTCGTCACCGGTTCCGAAGATAAATCGGCTCGTCTTTTCGACATCAGGAGTGATCAACAGTTAGCATTATACGAGCCTCCAAATAAAACAAGTGGTTTTACCTCCTGCGGACTTTCCCTGAGTGGAAGATTTTTATTTTGTGGCTCCGACGACAACAATGTGCACATTTGGGACACCTTGAAGAATCAATATAATGGCACCCTCGCAGGTCATGAAAATCGAATAACATCTTTGTCTGTAGCTCCCAATGGTTTAGCTGTAACTACTTGTAGTTGGGATCAGTTCGTACGAGTTTGGGGTTAAAAATAATATGCAAAAAATCTGATCTAAAAATGTGGTTCACTCTCCTAAACACGTAGCATCTTCACTTTCAGTTATTAATATTAGTCAATTTTAAATGTTTTATTACTCTAAATGTTTTAATATTTTATTTAAATCCTAGTATTACAAAGTATTATTTAAAATAAAAATGTAATGAAAGTAATTATCAAGGAAAACATTTTCAATGTTACAACAACAATCCCAAACTTAATATTCTATTTTTCCCAAAAGCTCATTTTCTCTATACAGGTAATATTCTTTATTGTCTTCCACTTCTACTTTAGTCCCTCCATACTCGGGCAAAAGTACATCATCTCCGACCTTTACAGTAGGTGGGACATAAGTTCCGCTCTAGAAAAATAGAAATTTATAGTTAAAGAAAAATTAAGGATGTGCAGGAAATAATAATTGAATCGGCAGTTTAAAGAAGGGAATAACCGCCATTTTAATAAAACAATCTTTTAAAGGTGGGAACCTCTCATTTTTATTAATTTTCAACCATCAAGCTGAAATTCTAATAGGTCTCAGTGAGCTACAGCTCAATTTTCAACTTAATTTAACGAAACATTTATATCAGAAACTGGGGCACGGTGGTTATTCCCTTCTTTAAACTGGCGATTCAATTGTTTTCTTTGTATTCTCAAATGTAATAAAAATACATTAACATGAAAAAAAATCTGATGAACTAATAATTTTTACTTTAATCGAAATGGTGGATAATAAGTGATGAATCAAGATCAGATCGAACACAAACAAAATAATTAACAATATGCACAGGGAAGAAATATGACAAGTTGGGAAATTAAGATATTATCATGTTGGAATTTAACGAAAAGAACCTTCATTTTTTATATACAAATTTATTTTGTAAACAATTGTTAAGGCGTACTTATGACGTAACAGCTATTTTCCAACTAGAACATAAAAATATATCTACAGAGAACACTTTCGTGCGCACATTCACATGTAATCACAGTTTCCGGGCGAAAAGTGGTGAATTTCCCCGGAAACCTGCCGCAGCCGCAGATCATTTATATAGTGAAAACTAAGTAATGTAAATGCAGTATACAGCAAGTCGTTGCAACTGTTTTCAAAAAGTCTTTTTAATTATTTGATGATTGGCTATTTACGATTCGAGTTTGGCGAGAATTTCATTTTCCCTGTACAAGAAGAGCTCTTTGTTTTCCTCGAGTTCGATTTTGGTGCCCCCGAATTCCGGGAGGAGGACATTGTCCCCGATCTTAACCGATGGTGCCATGAAGTCTCCGTTCTGAAAAATTTAAGATTACAAGTGCAAACTAAGAAAATTTCTTAACCATTTTTATGTATGTTATAACAGCAAATATATAAATAAAAGTGTTGTTATGCATTATTAAGCTTACACATTGTTAGTACAGTATAATTTATTACTATTAGTAATCTTAACTGTTTTCAATTTTCTAAAAACCGTTTAACCAAAAGTGATAAGTCAAATGATACTTCAAATTTAATATAAAATTTTTTTTCTGGCATAAAAAGTTACATTTCTCGCAATTGACTAGCGTTGGCATATGGCTCAGTTGCTCGATGATAATCTTTACGAGACTTCCTATCGTGCACTTAATTCTTACAAAAATATGTACCAAGTATGGTGATAAAATGTGATAATTGGTAAATAGACATGTAGACATCACATTGTCATTTAACTTTTCAGCTTCTAAATAGTGAATATCGTGCAATTTTGGATTAACGCTTATTTTCTAGTAGCATGTAAATGAGACTTGAATACAAATGACAATGACATTTGTGAAAAGTGGGGTTATGTTATCCGTTGGAATTCTGGTACCTATAAGGCCTTTTCCAACAACACGAATTGATAGTTTTAGAATCGTTTAATGTACTGCACAGGTTTGGTCCATTCTAAAATTTTCATCGCCATACGGTAATTCTATACACATGAATGTCTGGTTGCCTATATTTTGATCCTTAGCCGACCCTGTACCTGATTCTTGAACTATCAACTCGTCTTGTTGGAAAGAACCTATAGGATCATAGCACGCTAGATGAATCAGCGCTGAATATTATATGTAATTTTATGCGTTTTAGAAATGAAAAATTTGCAAAAATTAGAAAAAATCTTGTACATAACATGTGGAATGCTATTTTATACAACTCGTGTGATATTGTGAAACTAGCTCTCTTCGTTCCCTCGTTTCACAAACATCACACTTCTGCCCTCCCAATAAGAAACACCGTATCTGCATTCAGTAAATAAATGAAGATAAGACTTTTCTTATTGCAAAGGCAATAGAAAACAGTATATCTCCATTCATATTATATTTGGAGATACGGTGTTTCTTATTGGGAGGGCAGACTTGTTGCACAAAATCGTCCATTCCACAACTGGTTGCATAAATAGCTTTTAACACAAACTTGCATAACTATAGTACTCGGCTCTTTGTTTCACATATCAGAAATTCTTAATCAACCTTGATCAACTGCAAACATAAGCAGATAGAACTTAATGTTAAAAGCAGATGAAACATATTTAAAGCGAAAAAACTTATTACAACTAATTCTTATTTCAAATATGTACTAACTATAAGTATAACAACTCACGTTATTTCTATTTCCTGGTCCGACTGCAACGACGGTTCCCCTAAGGACCTTTTGTCCTTTTTCCGGAATGACGATACCTCCTTTCGTCTTAACAGCAGCTTCGGCTTTCTGGATTAGAATCCTGTCGAAAAGGGGAATGAGCTTCTTGATAGCTTGGGCCTGGAACAAGTAAATCGGATCATCCTACAATATATTAAGTTTCGCTTATCTCCTAATGTAAAGACTACTATGTTTGAGGCTAGCAAAGTTTGAAATTAGGTTACCCTCAATTTGATACTCAGTTAATATGTACAATAGCGGATATTACTTATGTTGAATAGTGAAAATGAAAAGTAGAAGAGTTTAGAGGATATTATACCGCTTGCTCCACCTTAGGAAGTGCCGCTGTAGCCATGCTTCTGGTCAAAAGAACACTTCAAGTTCACTTCAGTTTTTTTCATGAAAGTTTGACAAATTACTCAGATTAAACAAAAGACGGCTGCTTCCGGCATTCGGAAAAGCAAGTAGGCCGGGTAGCAAGTGTAAACTTACCATTTCTTATGGAAAACAAGAGGACTTTTGCTAGTGAACGAAAACCTCGTGGTAGAACTTTCCAGAACGTCTCCGAGCCGGCCTGCTAAACTCGTGGTGATAATTGGACACTCTAATACAGAAATCTGACAGAAATCGAGGATGGCGTTATCAAGAGAGGAAGTTGCGTAACGTGCTTTAGACAGGGATCTGTAGGTAAGATAGCATGGTTCAGCAGTTGTTACATAGATGGCAATGGTAAAACTGTTGCCATCAAGTGAACACGCAAAAATTCGCCAATATAGGTCGAAAGTTTAAAAAAATCATATCTCGAGAACAACTTGGGCTAGAGGGATAATTTTCGATGCATTTTATTAGGAATAGATTGTAGTTATTACAAAATAGTACTTTTCAATGATTCAGACTAAAAGTTTCGTAACTTCAAGATAAAGGATATCGAAAAATGTTGTCAATATCAGGACTGTGTTTATGTGCGAAGGTTGATTTTGACACTTTTAGCTCAAATCAGTTGTACTGATGTTTTCAAAACAGCTACAATATTTTCCCATTAGGATGTATACAAAATTTTGTCCCTAACACAAGTGGTTCTCAAGATGATTATTTAAACGCAAGTCTGCGCAAGAAGATGACAAAATTGGTCGAAGGATTTAGTTTTAAAAAATCACATCTCCAGAACCATTTGGTCTAGAGACCTACTTTTGCATGTTTTTTGTTGAGAATAGTTATTGAAGTAATTGTAAAAAATCATCTCTTGCAGAGTATGGATATAAGTTGTCAAAAAATGCTGTCAAATTCAGGATTGGGTTGTTGTGGGGCGGCTGACTTTAAAGGCATTTTTTGACAAATTTTTGCTCAAATCTGTGAAACCTTTTTTTTACAATAATTAAAATCTGCTCCCAACAGAATGCATCCACAATATTGTCTCTATAATCTCGGGGGTTCTTGAAATATAATTTTTTTAAAACGAAGCCTGCTCAAAGAGTCGCGTAGCGATGATTTTCAGATAAAATTTTTCGCGCAGGTTTCATTTAAAAAAATCACATCTCGAGAGCAAGGGAGATTATTTTTCATGCGTTCTATTGGAAATACCTAGATTGTAGTTGCTGTAAATATCCGGTCGACTAAATTCGGGCTAAAAGTTGTTAAAATCAGTTTAAATAGATATGATTGTAAAGTAAATGACGCGAACATTTTCGTTATGCATGAACAAAATGCACATTTTTAGAACGTAGGTGTATGTATAAAGTTTAGATCATAAAATATGTAAAAAAATGTATAGAATATTAATTTGTTTGTTACAAAGAGTTGATCATTCTAAGTTGCGTTGTGTTAAAATTAAAAAGCACATTTTTTATAAATTATAACAACAAATACTATCAATTGTATATTCTTAATTTACAATTGCGCCTCTATAATTGAGATGTGAGAAAAACATAGTTTTAGCTTATGCCTGAATTAAGGAATAGTACTATTCCTTACTCAATGGTTGTACGTTAAAAGTCCATTGGTTTAAATAGGAGTGCGCATACTACAGGGTGAGTCTCGGAAATCTGCAAATTTTGATCGAGGGTTAAGGCTATAATCGCTTGCAGAGAAAAATCCCGGTTTAACAAATAATGTGAGGTCTGTCCTGTTGACAACAACACAGTCATAAATAACTCATCTGTTAGGAAGGGGCCCTTGCTCTATATCGCCGTTCAGAATTAAACAAATGGCATATCAAAATGCCGCCAAAGGAAGCAAAATAAAAAGGAAAGCAACGTGTGTAATTATTGTCTCTGAAAGTTGCTTGTAAACTTGTAGGTAGAAGAGGGAATCTTTTTTCTCCGTCCCTCTAATATCCAACAAGTCGGAAGAACAAGAGATTTTTTGTCAGTTCCGGTCAAATCGGAAGTGACTAATAAGTGTTCTATAGTTCAAAATATCCATCTTGTTGCGTACAATAAATGGAAAAAAAATATTGACATATTTCTAAAAACAAAAGAACTGTAGGGGTGTACCATAATCGGAGACCACCCGGTACAGCAAACAATAAATCACACAGAAACTTTTGAGAAAAAATCGTTGGATTAATTAATTTCACAAAAAAATATTGTTTAGTGTATTTATGGAATATTATGCCTGATTTTTATTATATTTTGTTTTAAATATTATTAAACATATACCTCTATTTAATATTAACTTGGAGACTAGAGATTAATATCTTAGACATTACTACTTTTAATCGAACAGTTAGTGTTAATTACATACTGTTGAAAGACAAAAATTGAATAAATCATAATAAAGTTGAAAAGAAATTGAAGATAAATGACATTCAATAGTAAGAAATATAAAAATAATTAAAATTGAATACCTAGTAAATTAAAAATAAACAAACTTCAATAGCAAAATAAGGCAATAAAACTTCAATAATAACCTAAAAATAAATAAAAATACATTCAAAATAAAAATTAATTAAAACGAAAAAAAATTGCCAAGATTCAGCTATAATATGGTTTTAACGTCGCAACGCAACGTATCGTCGTTTCGTCTAAGTCCTTCTTCACAACAAAACCCTTCTTTGTTCGGAAAGCGACGCGACGGTGGTGTTTTTATAGCAGGCGTCGCCGTCGCGGTCTTGCGACGAGCGTCGCGACGCTCCCAAAGCCGCTGTGGGTTTTACCACCCAGTGCAGCCCCCGCTAACCCCGGCGTAATTACGCGAGATGGGGGCATTCGTATGCGATGTGCTAGCGAGGGGTTGGCGTCGGCGTCGCGGCGTGCCGTGGCGGCGGCGGCCGTGGCGTAGGTGTGGAGTGCGGTTCACGATATCTAGATCAAGCAGGCTATCAGTGCGCACAACCGACGCCTCGCTTATAACTTAATATTTCAACGGCGGCGGCTCGTGTTGGCGAGCAGAGGCATGCCATGACGGCAGGCGGCAGGCTGGGGGCTTGGGGATCGGGGGGTGGCGGGTGCGCCGGTGGACGGGGTTCCGACGGCAAGCAAGCAGCACATAGCGTGCCACGCCGGCTGCCGCTGCCGGGGGTGCGGGTGGTGGCGGCGGCCGGGGTCGGAGGCGGCGAGGGCGCCGAGAGCGTCGGGGGCGTCGGGGCGCCGGGGGCAAGAGGAGGGCACCCCTCCGAGCGGCCCCGCCGCCTCACGGGTCGTTGAGCATGTGATCCGCATCAATTAGTGGCAGATATCTGCATTTTTATCATATCGCTGGTGCATGTCAGGAGAGGGCGGCGGTGGGCGGCGAAGGGGTGGCGATGTGGTGACGATAGGGCGAGGAAGGGGACGTGGATGCTTTGGCAACGATGCTAATATCACATATGTGCTAATATCAGCACTAATGTATAGACACAATTTTCCTGACGGTGGTGGCTAATACAACTCCACGAAAGAGAAAAATAAAAAAAAATTTTTAACCTGTAGCATTGTTAATTAGATGTGCTCTACTCCTATGTAATACCTGATCGGTTTTAAGTAATGTAGATTTGCTTCATCTAATGAAGTGCCTAGATAAAAGTTGTCATTAATTTGCTTTAGTTTTACAGTATAATGCCAAATATTCTCTTAAAATAAGAAAATCAATCTTAAAATAAGAGAATAAATTATTTCCACTGATGACATTATTGTTCTGTACATCGTATATGCAATCTCAATAGTATAGTATCATAATTAAAAACAAAAAATTGTTGCGATAAATGTTAACGTAAAAATACTTTTGAGAACTATTGTAAGTGCGCAATCCCTTCTCGTTCCCTTTCATCCTTTACACATATGTATTTACTAATCCTGTGCTCTGCCGTTCGTCGTTTTCCATATCGCACTGACGGAAGGACGAACATAGAGAGGAAGGAGAACGTAGAAAGGAAGGAAGAATAACGTAGGAAGTATGACGTATAGGAAGGAAGGAGGACGAAGGGTGGACGGACGGGCATTCCCAGAGACCGAAGGGTCAGCTGCAGATGACACTGATTACTTCTTTTTTCACTGGAAAAAGGTCGGAAAATCAGAGAGAATTTTATATTTTCACAGGGCGGATGAGGGATTTTCCATTTCACATTAATGCCTCTCTGGCTGAGGAAGGAAGGTCGGTAGACGTCAGGACACCTTCGCCCGGCGCAGGACGAGGGGCACTTCCGATAGTTCCCTGCGAAAGGAGATGGAAAAATCTGATGCTGACTGAACTAGAATTATTGTGCCACGATCTATACATCTATAGTATATGTAGTAAAGAAGCATAGATTAGTATAATTAGTACAGTAAACGAAAAAGTTTTAAATTTTATTTGCAACATTTTAAATAAAAAAAAGGTTTTACAGAGAAATATTAAAACTTTGTATTTATGTATTTAATAAGTAAGTTTCATAAGCAACAATTATAGGATAATGGGATCCTTGCATATGACAGGTATTTGAAAATTAAAGTGTGTGAATATTAGCATGTTAATCATGATTTGTTATAATTAACTCAGTTCCCTTATAAATAATGTCATTATTATGCTAGTAATAAATGAAACTTTAATATTTGAATGATGACTCAGACAGTTCCTCTCCCTTGATTAGTCAGTGATCGCAAATTCAAAACTCTGCTAACATGCGCAAGTAATCACCTAGATCCTGGAACGTTTGCTTAACATAAAGGATCATTTAGACGGTTATACATTGTTTATTTGAAACGTATACACCTTGCAGACTGGTAAAGACTAAAATCGGTTGCACAAAAACCAGTCTCCCCTATACGACGGGTAAAGGTTACCGGATTTTTGTGCACGCGATTATCGTTTGTGGGGTGTATACATTTCACCCTGTTGTGTATTGCAAAAATTGCATCCAACAGCATCTATGACGAGAATTGTCATCATGTAAACGTTATGAAAGTTATGATTATCACGTGTGATGTTAATTGTCGTGTAAGTTACTTTCGCGACTGAAATCCTCGCAATATACTATCATCGTATCAATGACCCTTAATCGTCGATCTACGATCTTTCATCCACTTCAACGTGATTACATGAACCCGTACTTGCGCAGTACGTTTGGGAATGGTATTAGCAAAGGTTTCATTTGAACTTTGATTAATTATTTAAAATATTTAGACTACTTTTTTCTTGCAAAATCGTATTAGATCAGCTTTGAATACCTTCTCCTTGCAATTTTAATTTAAAAAAATCACTCCATTCGATAAATAAATAAAAAAGTAAACAAGCAATTAAATAAACGTATGTAGCTACGTAGTCTAAGGTATTAGATAAGTTTAAATTTGATTTCGAGATGCAGAGGGCATTAGAAGCGCGAAACAAAGCAACCAGTTTCCAAGGGGTAAGAATTAGAAGGGAGCATGCAGAGATCGACATCTGCACTTAATTGATGCAGTAGCGATCATCACACATTCAGCGAGCCGTACTAGGTAGACAAGGGTTGCTCCAACCCTTGTAGGCTGCCTACCGCTGCGGAATATCCATCTATATCCACAACGACGGCGGTGGAGGCGGCGGCGGAAGCCCCCCCGAACATGACCCGCCCCGTCGCCGCCGCCCTAGCCACCCCCGACCGGCCGCCCCAGATCCGTCGTCCTCAGAACCGCTGCCTCCGAACCGCCGCCCCCGAACCGCCGCTCCTGAACCACCGGCCCCTAAGCCGTTGGGTTGTGGCAGACCACAACTCCTCAGGCACCGACACGAGCTTGCCGAACTGAAATATTAAGTTGGAGGACAGACTTGAGGGTGGGTGTGCATGATGGAACTAACGTGTGATGCACACGTCAGCAGGATCAAAGACCAAAAAGTGCGAGCCTTCGTGCCCTTTGTACCAATAAGTGCCCATATAATTCCGAGAAACTACCCTCTTAATTTTATTTTCTTTTTGCCCTTTTAATATTTCTGGCATTCTGGCAAATACAGTTCTTGGTTGGTTTCAATTCTTTTTCTCCTATTAAGTAATCATAATAGTCAATAATAATGATACATGCGTTTTTCACTAAAAACTATGAAAGTTTCATAATTATAACAAAACTATTGAGAATGTCACATTCGCATGGAATCGCAATGGAATCAAAAGAAATCACTCATTATGATTATTACTCATTGTCAGATGCAAAGTGACGAATATGATTTTTTTGTAAGTATCAAATAAAATACAAAATATTAATACCACCCTAGGATTAAAAATTGCAAAGTTAAAGGATAAAAATGTGTCTTTTATGCGACGATTTTGGATTCACTAATTAAATGGACTTACTCATATGTGGACTCACTTTTAAATCGATTCGTTATTTAAAGGACTCACTAATAAAGAGATTTTTTCCCTAAAAACAAGGTAACGTTTTTCAGATTCGATAGTTGTTATGAAATGGGACGCTATATCGAAATTGTGAAGAAATAAAAACGATGATAAGTTCTGAAATGAAAGAGATATTCGTGCGACTCTTGTGTCTTGTGTAGCGTTTCCTACAACTTTGATAATATGAATTATTGTAGAGTGTCTAACGGGAGAGCTCAGCGTGCCAATAATGTTAAAATAGAGAGTAGTTAATTATTTTTAATAAAAGAAAATAAAAAATTCAAATTTTAAGAAACCTCCTTTCTATGAAGTAATCATATTTGTTGAAAAAATGTGTTTTTTAATATTCAATAATAATGATATACAGGGTGTTCGGATGAATATGATTCTAATTTTTAGGTTAATGTCAAGTTGACGTCTGCCAAGTCTATAATTATATTAATTTGGTGGACCCAGCAAAGTTTTGTTTTGATTAATTCCAAATAAAAGTCTGTACTTTGCAACTAAGATTTTATTGTGCAACCGGTTTCGGCCCGCCAACATGCATTCTCAGTTTACCACCAGACCGTCGCGGGGCGGAGGGTCTCCATAAGATCTTTCCCCATTTGTAGGGAAAATTAATTGTTTACCTGACATTTATGTAGCATCCCGGTTAGTTAAAGAGTTTTAGAAAATGACTAGATGCGCCTGAAGATGGCCTGTTGGCGGGCCGAAACC
>JAWQRP010000309.1:0-31872 GCA_033557875.1 Quadriops clusia
TCAGTGAGTAAATGTCAATGAGTAAATATCAGTCAGTGAGTAAATGTCAATGAGTAAATATCAGTCAGTGAGTAAATGTCAATGAGTAAATATCAGTCAGTGAGTAAATGTCAATGAGTAAATATCATTCAGTGAGTAAATGTCAGTTAATAAATGCCATTCAAGGAGTAAACCATAGATCATTGCCAAACCAAGATTCCTCTTTTGCCGAACTAAGATAGGCAAAAGCCAAACATGTGACTTCTCATTCATTCAATAAGGAAGTTGAGTAAATTTTTGTGTACTTTCTCAATCTGTGGTTTTGGCGACAAACATGTGCGTGCACCATAAAATTGACTTAAAAACGGAGAAGATAATGACATGTTATCTTCTGTGCCACGACAGAGCAACTGGGCGTGAAAATAATTAACTTGGGAGAAGTTGACATGGATTTTTGACAATAATTCCGTCGGCCAACTTGTTCACTTCACGTCAGTTTCTACATACTCATCAACGATGATACTCATTCATGATTGCATGTTAAAAACCATTCGCAATATAAACACCATTCAAATCATAAGCAGCATCATGGTACCCTTAAGGTCACAGTTACTGCATCAAATTGTAGGTGAAGGTTGGAGGAAGCGCGGCGAAGGTCCGATCTTTTTCTAAATCGTCGTCTTATTGCACACAACAATTGATTCGCGCAATTACTCAAGAATTCCTGCCTCCCTTGATCCTCGTTCGCAGTTAGATCTGTTTCTCAAGACCACAACTCCGGAACGAGATTGCAATTATATCGTAACTCGAGAGTGTAAAAATGATCAGATCTTTCGACTTAATTAATTCGCTGCGGATGCGTCATATGACATAAGTGAGCCTGCAGAGGTCATTAACAGAGGTGTTGAGAATAAGCTAGTTGAGAATGAGTTAATAGGGCAAGGTTGCCCCATGAAGACATGGTCGATATACCAATAACCATTTCTACAAATGAGGTACGTTCAACGATGTTAACCTAAACGACGTTAACATCAACGATGTTAACCTAAACGACGTTAACATCAACGAAGTTAACCTAAACGACGTTAACATCAACGATGTTAACCTAAACGATGTTAACCTCAACGATGTTAACCCCAACGATGTTACATTCAACGATGTTATATACAACGACGTTACCTTTTATTAAAACATTTTATTCAATTTCGTACCAACACACGTTCTTGACGAAAACAAATCGTAGACCGACTCGCCTTGTTTCGTGCTTGCAAAGGCATGTAATATGATACAACATATAAAACACTTAAGTTTGCATAATGAAGTGAGGTGTTTTGTTGAAAGCAACTATCGCCAGTTAAAGTATTCCTGACCGTCCGACGGCTCCTTTTGCGCTGGTTTTACATAAACCACGAAAGCAGTTTCCGAACGAGACTTCCTCACCACATCTCGTCCGTATGGAAATTCGTGACGATGAATCGTTGAAATTGTAATAACGGCTCCACTCATTAGCGTGTGGGAAAACTGCTTTGTCTGGTAGATGTTCACTTCTTGCGGCGGCATTGAAATCGCCAGAATCCTCATTAAGAAGTTAGTCATCGAAACATATCTTCACACATGTTCGCCTTTCATTGCAACAGTATTTCCGGTCGCATGGGGGATACGTGGGTATCTGCAGGCTTCACTGCTTTTCTACCGAAGAAAATCTCTTGGTCTATGACTTTTGATAAACCTTCTCACTTGTTGTTTTCATGGACTCCTTTTTGTTTTCATGGTCTTCTTTTTGTTTTCATGGTCTTCTTTTTGTTTTCATGGTCTCCATTTTCTTTTCATGGACTCCTTTTTGTTTTCATGGTCTTCTTTTTGTTTTCATGGTCTTCTTTTTGTTTTCATGGTCTCCATTTTCTTTTCATGGTCTTCTTTTTGTTTTCATGGTCTCCATTTTCTTTTCATGGTCTCCTTTTTGTTTTCATTGAATTTTTTTTGTCTTCATGGTCGCCTTTTTGTTTTCATAGTCTCCTTTTTGTTTCCATGAACTCCTCTTTGTTTTCATCGTCTCCTTTTTGTTTTCATCGTCTCCTTTTTGTTTTCATCGCCTCCTTTTTGTTCGCATGGTCTCCTTTTTGTTTCCATGGTCTCCTTTTTGTTTTCATGGTACCCTTTTTGTTTTCATGGTATGTTTTTTGTCTTCATGGTATGTTTTTTGTCTTCATGGTCGCCTTTTTGTTTCCATCGTCTCCTTTTTCTTTCCATGGACTTCTTGTTGTTTTCATGGAATGAAGAATGAATTTGATTGGTCACGAAGCTAGACCTCGAAGGATTTACAGCCCTAACGGTCTTTCTACGTTCCTAAAGGTCGTATGCCCTAATGGTTCTACGTCTCTAAAAGTCGTATGTCCCAATGGTACTACAAAATGTCATATCCTAAGACATCATACCATAAGTTAGTCTTAGTTATCGTCCAATACCAAAATAAATTCAATTTATTACCTTCATTTACCTATTATAAACCTTCAGTCCATCACCGACAAAAATTTTATCATTGAGAAGTCAAACTCTTAGTGGTTCAGGACTTATTACGAACGACACAGCCGCAATGCCAACGTTTGTGTGCAAAGGCAATTAGTGCTCATCTTGTGCTGTTTCCTTTGGCGTTACATAAGTGCACATTTAATTTACTCAAGATAACAACGGTGGAACGCCTAGAATGGCATTGTTTTAATTAATAGCGATAAGTCAGTTTTCACCGTACGCCCTAAATCGCAAAAAGTACGAGTTTTGCAATGCGTCACATAAGCGTAGATAATGGGCAAGCATCGTAAAAATCGGATTATTATATCTAAAAGCGATAACTAGACCTGAGTGATGTGATAACCGCTCAATTGGCAGCAAGTCACATTTAATTAGTGGTTCGGTAGCGAATATGGACGCCAGGTACGACCGTCAGACCAGTGGGGACCTTGAGTTCCTCTTAGAACTCAAAGAGAACAAACCATACCTCAAAGTGAGTATCTAAACCTAATTCTGTTGAGTTTCTGGAAAGCGAAAACTTTCTCAGACGTATTGTTTCATAATGGCTATCAAGAAATTTCATTAGGTTATTTGTTGCCAACTCATACATACATCTACTTTAATTCATGCATATATCTGCTTACCCATACGTTTATTTACTTTACCCATACGTATATCTACTTTACCCATACGTATATCTACTTTACTCATACGTATATCTACTTTACTCATACGTATATCTACTTTACCCATACGTATATCTACTTTACTCATACATATATCTATATATACCGTTACATGAGCACTCTATTTTTCTGATTTCTTATCTGAATATGGTCGATAATGAAAGGATTTGCATTCCATTTCAAACCATTTCGTGTTTTTTTTCCTATGGGAAAGTCCTAAATCCAGGCCTGACTTCACCTATTGCAGAATATACTATATGGTATTCCCAGGTACTTCACTATCCTCCTGGTGGTGTAGGCGGCTCATATTCGTCAAAACTAGATTCTCTCTAACAAATTTCTCTAACAAGTTTCTCTAGTAAGATTTAACAAAGATCCTCTCTAGGATTAACAAAGATCCTCTCTAGGATTTAACAAAGATCCTCTCTAGGATTAACAAAGATCCTCTCTAGGATTTAACAAAGATCCTCTCTAGGATCTTTGTTAAATCTTGTTCTAACAAGGTTTACATTAGTCTCTCAGTACCACAGAATCCCCAATTAGAAGAATCCCAGGTTTACCCTAAATTTTGAACCCTGTATCATCACTATGTCTGGTACTCGGTCGTTAACAACGGGTTTGTGAATTCGCCAAGAGTAACACAAAACACACTCTACAACATAAGTATTTCTTTCCCTTGACCTACATCATTCTAAATTAGAATTTGCTTCTAAATAAGGACTTCAGTCTAGCACCACGCCAGTTAGTAGTACTTTAAGTGATTTATGCAAGACACAACATAGTACAAATAATGTTCATTTTTAAATCATTATTCACTGGATGAATCATACTATTGTGCATGTACAATACTCGTATTGGAAGTGACGCATTTAAGTGACAGACTTGTTTACTTGCGACCATAACAATTCGGGATGTAAGACTTATCAAATCTTTGTCTCCTTCGTCCCATTTATTTTTAGTATCATGTGGGTGTATCAAACAGATTTCTGCATTGTATCAAATAGACTTCCTTCCTATCGCTAGGACGTGTTTTCTTCGAATTAACAGCGATAACATTATGAAACTACACAGTTTATTCACCCAAGCTAACAAAATTGTTTTCGTACACAATCAATGTAATCCTCAAATTATTGCAGTAACTCGGGAATTCAAACGCCCTTAACTGATAAACCCAATCAAGTACGATTCGGAAAACATTCTACGAAAAGTTACTATAGTATTTATTATACTGATATATTTTGCCAATCACATCTACTATTATATCATTTATAACCCAGTTGAATTACCATTATTCCACAAACGTTTATCAGCAAAACCCACGTAATTTTTACCTATTACAGTAATCTTATCTCTAGTGGTACGTGGTGGACTTTGAAGCCAATTAAAATTATACCTCGGGTATTTTTCTCTAGAGTAATCAAACAAGTTTTCAGTGAGAGACCCTTGTTCACAGATTGATAAAAACAATGACGGTTACATCGATCTTAAGGAACTCAAGGAAGCCTTGGATATCTGTGGCTTCAAAATCCCTGGCTTCAAGGTCAGACTTTTGGAGGAGGAGTTCAAGAACCGCAAGGGGAGCCAGGACTACAAGCTCTCTTACGATGAATTCGAATCTTTGTGCAGCGACTTGAAGTCGAACGAGGTTGCTAGCACGTTCAAGCAGCACGTCACCACCAAGGAGAATCTCCACAAGATCGGTGGCACATCTGAGGCTTCCAACGAAGGAACCACTCACTCCGTTCGCATTGAAGAGCAACTCGCCTTCTCTGACTGGATCAACTCCAACTTGCGCAAGGATCCGGACTTGAAACATGTGTTGCCAATTGACGCTGAGGGGAAGCAACTCTATGACAGAGTCAAGGATGGAATTCTGCTATGGTATGTACTTTTTTATGGAGGAATTGGAAATTTTGTAACATGAAATGACTGGCACAAAATTCCAAAGTTTCCTCAAAACTTCGAACAAGTCCCTCGGAACTTTGAACGGTTCCCTCAGAACTTTGAATGGTTCACTCAGAACTTTGAACAATTCCCCTCAGAACTTTGAACAACTCCCTCAGAACTTTGAACAATTTCCTCAGAAGTTTGAACAATTCCCTCAGGACTTTGAACAATTCCCTCAGAACTTTGAACAATTCCCTTAGAACTTTGAACAATCTCCTCAGAACTTTGAACAATTCCCTCTGAACTTTGAACAATTCCCTCAGGACTTTAAAAAATTCCCTCAGAACTTTGAACAATTCCCCTTAGAACTTTGAACAATCTCCTCAGAACTTTGAACAATTCCGTCTGAACTGAACAATTCACTCAGAACTTTGAACAATTCCCTCAGAACTTTGAACAATTCCCCTTAGAACTTTGAACAATCTCCTCAGAACTTTGAACAATTCCCTCAGAACTTTGAACAATTCCTTCAAAAATTTCTCCAAACAAGTTTCCTAAAAACATCTCCTGACAAGTTCTAATTCTTCATACACTGACGAAACAAGTTCCTATTCTTCATACCCTGAAGAAACAACCAGTACTCAGAATGTTTTCTCTAATTTCCAGCAAAGTGATCAACCACTCTTGCCCGGACACCATCGACGAAAGGGCCATCAACAAGAAGAACCTCACAACTTACACGAAGTTGGAGAACTTGACCCTGTCGATCACCTCAGCGCAGTCGATTGGCTGCAATGTCGTCAACATAGACGCCAATAACCTCTCAAAGGGCACGAAACACTTGGTGTTGGGTCTCCTCTGGCAAATAATCCGAATCGGGCTCTTCAACCAAATCACCTTAGAGCACTGCCCAGGCCTCACGGCTCTCCTCACCGACGAGGAGAAAATCGAAGACTTGCTGAAGTTGTCGCCAGAGACGATTTTGCTGAGATGGGTCAACTACCAATTGGATCGGGCTGGTGTCAACAGGAGGGTCCATAACTTCACCAGCGACATCACCGACTCCGAGGTGTACACGCATTTGCTGAAGCAAATCGCCCCTACCGAAGCTGGGGTCACCACTGAAGCTCTCTTCGAACAAGACGCTCAAGCCAGGGCTGAGATCATGTTGCAGCAGGCCGCCAAACTTAAGTGCCGAGCTTTCGTCACCCCTCAGGACGTAGTCAACGGAATCTACAAGTTGAACTTGGCTTTCGTCGCGAATTTATTCAACAACCATCCAGGGTTGGAGCAGACAAACGGGACAATCGAAGGTCCAATTGTCGAAGAAACTAGAGAGGAGAAGACTTATCGTAACTGGATCAATTCCATGGGTGTGTCCCCACATGTCAACTGGCTTTACTCTGACTTAGCCGATGGCCTTGTAGTCTTCCAATTGTACGATGTAATCAAGCCAGGGATGGTCAACTGGACGAAGGTCCACACCAAGTTCAAGCCACTCACCAAACTGATGGAAAAGCTTGAAAACTGCAATTACGCCGTGGAATTAGGAAGACAAATCAAATTTTCCTTGGTCGGAATTGCCGGCCAAGACATCAACGAAGGAAACGTTACTTTAACACTTGCCCTCATTTGGCAATTGATGCGTGCCTACACTTTGAACATCCTGACTCAGCTGGCTCATAGCGGGAACATCATTGTTGAGAAGGAAATCGTCCAGTGGGTGAACACCAAGCTTCAGCAAGCCGGGAAAAATTCGTCCATTAAGAGCTTCCAAGATTCCACCGTGTCTGACGCCAAAGTTGTCTTAGATCTCATCGATGCGATTAAACCTGGTGCAATTAATTACGATTTAGTGAAGAACTCAGGATCCGAAGAGGTAACAAAAATCAGAAAGCTCAAAAACCATTCCCATTTCTACGAATTGTCATTGTCCTTCTTTTCTTTTCCGTGCTAATTGTATGTTTTTCTTCATCCCATTTGATTTTCAACATTTCTCCTAATTCCATTTCATTTTTCAATTCAATCAACTTTTCCTTGTCATTTGATTCCAAGAGTTCAAAAAAATTTCATCCTATGTTTTTCGCAATTTGAACGATATTTTCCGACATTGCCTGCATGAGGCCATCATCCATCGTAGTTGAACTTGGCCATAGCGTTCTTCAGTAAGACATTAATATGGATTGCTTCAATTCTTTTATGGTTGCATAAATAGCTATTTTTTGTGCCTGTATATTATAAAAATACAAATTCTAATTATTGAATTATGCAGAAATAGGCCGATGCACGACGTTAAAGAAATTCGTTTAAAATAAATTCAAATCAATGGCAATAAATGAGTGAGCGTTGAAGGACATTTTGACCCATGAATAATTTTTAACCGTAAATACTGAAATTTTTAACCATGAACACGGAAATTTTTAACCGTGAACACGGAAATTTTTAACCGTAAACACGGAAATTTTTAACCGTGAACACGGAAATTTTTAACTGAACATAAAAAAATGATTTCAATTATTTTGTCCGCGAATACTGAAACTGCAAATATAGAGCATTGACTATAGGGTTTTCTTCGAACTTCAACAAGTATACAAGGTGTTTTGCAATGCATTCTTATGTTAATTTGGAGGGCTATATTTTCTTTGGTCTTGATATTAATAAGAATAGGAAATCCATAGGGAGATTTATTGTTTCTCTTGATGAGTACTATGATGTTGAATTTTGAAACAACATGTGTATAGGGTACTTGTACAAGAATTACAATTAACATCATTACATTACATTAACGTTGACATTAATATTTATAATGCTTACTGGACATTTTTTTTACTTTGGTTTTCTTCCAGGATAAGTTAGCGAATGCGAAATATGCGGTCTCTATGGCCCGAAAAGCAGGAGCTCGTGTGTATGCTCTCCCAGAAGACATCGTAGAAGTCAACCAAAAAATGTTGATGACCGTCTTCGCATGTCTTATGGCCCTGGACTATGTGCCTAACATGGATAGTGTTCAACAATAAAAGAGCAAAAACTAACTTTAGATTAATTCCATTAGAGTTTTGTTTATGTATATATAATAATCAGTATGGTTTAAATTTTTCGCTGCAATCTTCCGGATTTGAAATATCGTTTTGTAGCTTAAGTTAAGCGACAAAGCTTAAATCACATTCCATTTTATTGTTTAAAGCAGAAATGATTGTTTTAAGCAGAAGTTATTGTTTTAAACAGAAGTTATTGTTTTAAGCAGAAGTCTTGCTTTAACATAAGTCTTGTTTTAAACATAAGTCTTGTTTTAACATAAGTCTTGTTTTAAACATGTCTTGTTTTAAACATGTCTTGTTTTAAACATGTCTTGTTTTAACATAAGTCTTGCTTTAAACATAAGTCAATATTTTAAACATAAAGTAGTGTTTTAAACATAAAGTATTGGTTTTGTATACAAGTCCATTCCATGGTAGAAGTGCTTCCATTCCAAGATCAGTATTATATAAAATGAATGCAATTGTTTGAAGGTGCTGTTCGTTGGAATACATTTACAAAGAGATGTTTGCAAAGAGATTTACATGAAAAAAGTATTTTGCAGCAAAAAATTTAATTTTAATTTATGGAATCTGTGATTGACATATACATTCCATGTATTATGAGTTATACTTACTTATACATACCATATTATTTCCAGTAACTAGTCTTAAGAACAATTTTTGAGAGTTTTACAAATTTTTGAGTCTGTTCTTTGATTGTGCAATAACTTTACCAATCATTGATGTTTCGTTGGTTGACGTGTCGAGTGCGATGTAACGTGCCACGCAAATTTGTAACTGAACATAATCATTCCCATTCTACTAATTTTTGTAAATTTTTTAAATACCTATTAAATTTCCAATTTATTTTATTGTATATATTATATTTTACAATTTGGTGATTATATTTTATTTATTGGCTTCGGGATAATAAGAACCAAGTGCCATTTATTACATATAATAAACTTACTACGTCGAAAGACAAACAATTTTTACGTAGTAGCTGTAGAATTTATACTTTGTGTAATTTTACATGATAAACAGTTTGCTTAAATAAACAAAGAAACTACATTCGGTGTTGTTTATTTTCCCAATACCATTGTGTTCTTTAACATTCATGTCGATTACCCTATAACTGGGGACTCCCAGTTTTCCCTTTCTATGGGAATTACAATAATTTGGAATTCGCATTTTTATATATTTTTACATTTTTGAATAAGAACGAGCAATCACCATAGTATATAATTAATACTACGATGCAGCATTGCAGTCTATTATATAAGACTAAGGGTATAAAAGTATAAAAAGCAAAATTGAAGATTCGTAAGTGGTCACAAAAAAATACACAGGTTTTATGAAATAATCATTATATTTTAGTAAACAATAAACAATGCAAAACTTAAAAAATATTCTTCTCGACCAATTTCAGACTTTATTATGTTAATACTGCACTCTTTGTGCTAAGTCTAAAATCCATATACAATATTGTTTAAGTATAGCAAACATTATAAACCAACAATTTTTATGTACAGGGTGTCCCACAGAAAAACACTGATAAATAATGAGCATATCCGATATATATAAAAAAAAGTTTCATTCCGATAAGTATAGTAAGTTTCCAAACAAGTTTTTTACCCTTTTGATTGGGATCTGTACAAAATTGTTCTCTATGGGGTACCTTATACATTCAATATTTTCATTCTGCATACAGAATACATATTCTACAATAGATCATTTGAACCAAAGATAACTGGGGCAATAAATTGTTGGCGACAAAAATTTGTTGGCGTCAAAAATTTGTTGGCATCAAAAATTTGTTGGCGTCAAAAATTTGTTGGCATCAAAAATTTGTTGGCGTCAAAAATTTGTTGGCATCAAAAATTTGTTGGCGTCAAAAATTTGTTGCCGTCTAAAATTCAATTACGTTTGAAGTCAACAGGTGTTATCATATGCTAACAGACTATAATATCCATCCAATATTGTCACTACATGATCTTAAATCTAGATTGTTACCTAAGAACTGAGTTTTGTCACTAGACAATGGCTATTCAGTGGTGTAACTAATTGTACGCTACCATGAACTCTAGAAGCTTGGAATACTTTGGTTTACACAGTAAACATGGTAAGATGCTTTTTACTATTCTGCTTGAACAAATGACGTTACATGTGGTTTTCTAAGACATAGCTGCGCTTGTTTTTATGTATTTTTAGTATATCTAAACATTGATTTGTCACATCTACATCGTTAATACGTGTCTTAATAGAGCTAATTTACGTTCTACCAATTGGATACTAGCTAAGTAAAGGCAAAAGGATCTCTTCAATTGACATCAACATTGTGCAGTACAATTTAGTACCTTTTTTGATTATTAATGTTACACCACCGTTCTAATGCATGCTTAAAATTAGTGTTTATCAAAATTGACAAATAACAAACGAATCTTGCTGCTTGACGAATTAATCAAAATGAAAATTCAAGATGTTAAGGCGACTTTGTTTTTTGTATGTACAATTTTGTTTCACTAGGGAAACAACTTATTTTCACCTGGGATTCAATTTATTTTGTTAGTATTTTCTTTTATCATTTTCTGTTAGTATTTTCTGTTATCATTTTCTGTTAGTATTTTCTGTTATTATTATTTTCTGTTATCATTATTTTGTGTTATTATTATTTTCGATTATCATTATATTCTGCATAACTATTAATCAAATTATGTTCTATATTCGTGAATTGGTAGGATATATCCCTAGTGAAACATGTTATACATAAGATTATCATTGTACTTGTACAAAAATACATCATTTGTGATAATTTCCGGCAACATTATGATATATATATGTTTGATATAGAAAAATCAGTGGTCAAGGCTGGGTTTCAAAATTTACATTCTTGATAATGATTGTTAGGGTAGAATTTGTTGTGGTGTAGATCAAATGACTAGAAAATTTTTTGCCAAAAAAAAGTTTACCGTCTTTTAAATACTAATCTGCTATTGATTAATTCATGTTTGGAAATAAGAGAACAATTTTGGTAATACTTTGAAGCTACACCGAGCGGAATTCATTTATTCACAAATAGTAGTCATGAGCTGCTTTACTTGTGTATTCCGAAGTAAATCTAAATTATATCACACAACTTTTTACTTGGTGTTTTCTTATTTACAATATGTATTGACACATCGTGTATCATGTGTAAAGCAATCATGAGTGGAACAATCATGAGTAGAACAATCATGAGTGGAACAATCATGAGTAGAACAATCATGTAGAAAACAGTTATGAGTAAAGCAATCAAATCAAAAACCGTCGAATGATGACCCCTAAAGGGCATTCTTTTAGCTTGTCTAGAAAACGTTGTAAACAAAAAATATATCTATTTGGCACAAAATCGTTAATACGATGGCACCACTTACAACATTTTCCAAATACATTGGGCATACAGTCGAATGTTTCGTGCATATTGTCTAAAATATTAGTGACCGGTCCGTACTGAGAATGAATTTAAATTTTAGATGCGTTACAAGCCTTGAATTGATTCCTGTTTAATTTAGATATGTTAATGTAACTTATGTGGTAAATATAATCCAAGCACAGTATGTAACTACATTGTTATTATTCGTTTAAAAATTTATTTTTGAAATGCAATAAAAAATGTTTAAACAAATATATTTACACAGTTATAGTCGTAGTACATTTTAATTTTCATTTTATCAAAGTTGACGACAAATACAAACAAACCTCTTTACATATTAATAAATATTCGAGTAGTACTAAACATATTTGTTTCGGCATAAGGATTTCTGATGAACATATAAAATGTGTGTGGGTTTAATTGGTCCTTTATGCATCGAACGAAAACCTGGTTGCGTAAATGTGTTGAACCAGTGAAGAACAAATTGAGAACAATTTGAGATTAAATTGTTCTCAATTTGAGAACAAATTGAGAACAATTTGAGAACAAATCGAGATTTGTAACAAATGGTGAAGCCATTCTGTAAAACTAAAGATAAATAACTTATACAAACGAAGCCTTTTCTGACAACGTCTGTGGGCACCATTCAGAATTCTTTCTCGGTGAGAATCTGAGATGATGACGGCAGACAGTCGCGAAAAACATTTGGTTCATTCTACAATGCAACTTTAATAAAAAAATATTCTATAAGATCAACAAAAGGATGGTTTTCTTTGCAACTTTCCCCCTCTCTTCTGACTAGGGGGGAAAGTGGGGGGTGTGTGCATTTAAACGCCTTCTGTGACCGGCTGAGCGTTGGCAAACCAAGCCGTTTCTTTGTACAAGAACCATAAGTTAGCTGCCCAGAGGAAGAAGTTAAGAAATCCGAAGATCTGTAAAAGGATTCATGATGAATGACATGAAGGGAAATTTTCGTGATGAGTAATAAATAAATAAATAAATAATTAAATAAATGAATAACTAAATAAGTGAATAAATAAAAATGTCATGTTCTTACCACAGATACGTTGAGAGTAAAGAAGCTAGTGCCTGTTGGTTCAGGACAACTACAAGAAACGGTTGTATTAGCCCAGGAGATTCCGGAATCCGAAGTTACATATTTCAGTCCACCTAATCCATTAGCCCAAGCTGCACTGCCGGATAGCCATAAAACTGAGAGGATTACGGATATGATGAAATCCTGGAATATGAGTTCAAATGAATAAACATTCAGATGAATAAGTATTCAGATGATTAAGTATTCAGATGAATAAGTACAGAGATAAAGTACTCGAAGAAAATTCTTCAAAGGAAGAGTACTACCACAATATGTACTACTTACTATTGTGGGAATCATCTGATTGGTTTTGTACATCTGGTCGAATTTAACATAGAAGCCTGCTATGAGAATCGAGTAGATCATAGCTAAGACTCCAGTGGCCACAAAGAATTTGGCATCTGATGAAAAGTCAGCCACAATTTTTGCCGTAGGGTGGCAGGATTCGTTTTTCAAGTTGTATTTGAAGGTGTGGTCTAAGTCCAGATTGAATGGGTACTCATACTCAAAGACATACTGTGAACCACACTCATTGAAATTCACCTTTCCTGAGAATCCTGTGGTTGTGGCAAAGGCGCAAATTGAAAAGATCTGAAATGAGAAGAGTTCAGATCAGATCAGATCAGATCAGGAAGTTAGTTTCAATCTAATGGAGCAAACCTTGAATGGAATTGAAGTTATACAGTAATTTATTTCATCACTATAATTACCTTCTTCAAAGCAATGGAATATATGCAGTTTTTTTCTCAAAAATTTTCAAAATCAAATTTATGTTGAAACCTGAAGACGTCTTCCAAGTGAAGACGACACAGGTAGTCTTCTGATCACATAAATAAACATCAAAATGAATGCTCAAGTTTTTATTTTGATAAAAGAATACTTCCAGAGAAATCAAGTATTAACAGAGTGTTAATCAAGCAAAATGATGTGAAGTAGGTACCAACGTTGGTAAGTACCATCACATATATGTGGTACCATGAAATAGTATACAATGTGAAGCAGTATCTCATTATAGAATAATCATTACTTAAATCTGTCAATACTTACTAGATTTGATTACTAATTATTGCTATTTACGGCTAGTTTAATTAGTCACTCTTTTGGAACAGGTGCACACTACATAAGAAAAGACGAACAATTTGATCTTAAGAGAATACTTACAAAGTGAAGAATCCGCATAACCCCTCTCGGTTCTTGGAAAACCGACAAATTGAGGTCCATCTTGGCAACTCTAAAAGAGATAATAGTAGACTGTGTATTGATAAAGTAAGCTATGTCTAGGGCCACGTACCTTTAAAAGGCGGAAAATTAAACTGGATGCACAGTTGCCGCTCCCTCGCTGATACTATCACCTAGCAATTCCGATCTGACAGTTCTATTGGCTAATTTGACAGTTTCGTCTTAACTGTCAAACTGGGGGGGGGGAGCTACTGAGATAGAGAATGACGCCATGAACGCTACCAACTGTTATGGGTTTTACATTTTATATACCTAGCAGCATACTAATTAGGTACCACAGATAGTCTATCGTTGATAGTCGTTGCAGTATATGTAGGTACTAAGGAACGAATGTTACATGTGTAGGATTTTTATGTCCTTTTAGAGGTTTTTATTGTTGTGAGAAAATAGTTAGACAACTGATCTAATTCCTTCTCGTTTCTACTTTCTACTTTTAGTTGTTTCTGCTTTCTTTTCTTTCTTTGTTCTTTTCTTTCATCGTTCTTTCTTCGTTCTTTCCTCGTTCTTTCTTCGTTCTTCCCTTTCTTCGTTCTTTTCTTTCTTCGTTCTTTTCTTTCTTCGTTCTTTCCTTTCTTCGTTCTCTTTCCAACTTTACCAATATAGCTGACTCCACTCTTGGCTCACCCCCGTATGTTGAATCTTAGACCTACTATAAACTTCAACGAAGAGAACTATCTTCTCATTGATCAATTGATCATGGGTTAACCCTATCCACTTAAGAATTCATCAAAACCTATCCATCTTCTGATTGATCAAACTGATTCATCTTCTGATTGATCAAACTGTTTCATCTTCTGATTGATCAAACCGATTTATCATCTGATTGATCAAACTGTTTCATCTTCTGATTGATCAAACCGATTGATCTTCTGATTGATCAAACTGTTTCATCGTCTGATTGATCAAGCCGATTGATCTTCTGATTGATCATACTGTTTCATCTTCTGATTCATCAAACCGATTGATCTTCTGATTGATCAAACTGCTTCATCTTGTGATTGATCAAACCGATTGATCTTCTGATTGATCAAACTGTTTCATCTTCTAACCGATCAAATTGATTCATCTTCTGATTGATCAAACCGATTCATCTTCTGATTGATCAAACTGTTTCATCTTCTGATCGATCAGATTGATTCATTTTCTGATTGATCAAACTGTTTCATCTTCTGATTGATCAAACTGTTTCATCTTCTGATTGATCAAACCGATTGATCTTCTGATTGATCAAACTGATTCATCTTCTGATCGATCAAACTGTTTCATCTTCTAATCGATCAAATTGATTCATCTTCTGATTGATCAAACTGATTCATCTTCTGATCGATCAAACTGTTTCATCTTCTAATCGATCAAATTGATTCATCTTCTGATTGATCAAACTGTTTCATTTTCTGATTCATCAAACTGTTTCATCTTCTGATTGATCAAACTGATTCATCTTCTGATGGATCAAACCTATTCAACTTATGATTTATCAAACCTATCTTTTGATACCTTAAACTCATCCGTGAATAAGTGCAGAGAATATTGAATGAAGCCAACGAATGAACCATTACTTTAGATATTAGGGTTTAAGCATTACAGTCGTTGGCACTACAATCGTTGGCATTACACTAGGCAACAAAATCCACTCGCCCAACTGAAGTAGAACCCCACAAGCAGCTTGAAATCTGTAATATTTAACTGGATAGTCGTGCCTCACGTTCGGAACAATTCGTAGAGAGCGGCAACCAACCACTACATTAAGGATTCGAGAAGTATCCACACATTGGCGTTTCGTTCAATACTCATGATACTTCTTTGACAAACCTCAAACCTCAAGCCGAGATCATACCATTATTAAAACTCATTTCGAGCTCATTCTTCTGAGGACCAACCCTTCCAATAATTCTTTCATAGGAACACCTCCCCATGGGGAGTCCCCTATTCCTGGAAGTAAACTCCCGTAGCGGCCGCCTATGGCTTCTGGAAGATTCTAGAAGCGCTTTCTAGAGAGAGATAGGGATATATATTTGCTCAAACCGTGCCCACCAGAGCAGAGTGAATAAATCCAACAGATAACTATATCCAAACGTTGCTTATCCACTCAGTAGTTTCGAGAACGCGGAGTGTGTTAGCGCTTTCGGAGACTGCTTCTCAATCGGTGAGATTTTAGATCCCATCGACGAGATTCTTTTCTCAATCGGCGAGAGTTAAGACGCAATCGGCGAGAGTTAAGGGCCAATACGAAAGTTAAGAGCCAATACGAGAGTTAAGACACAATACGAGAGTTAAAATCTAATACGAAAGTTAAAATCTAATACGAGAGTTAACATCTAATACGAGAGTTAAAATCTAATACGAGAGTTCAAACCCAATACGGAGTTCAAATCCAATAGGAGAGTTAAAACCCAATACGAAAGTTAAAACCCATTACGAGAGTTAAAACCCAATACGAGAGTTAAAATCCAATACGGAGTTAAAACCCAATACGAAAGTTAAGACCCAATCGGCGATAGTTAAAACCATAATCCACTACCAGTTTAGCAGTAGTAGTATACCAGTTTAGTATACAAGTTTAGTATACCTCCAGTGTTGTTATTCTGTGCAGTTTAGACTATTTGGCCAATAATTATTCAGCTAGCTGATTAATTTTCCTGGTTCTGAACCAATTGGATTGTTTGGTAATCACAGCATCTTCGGCGAGACCTAGATTGGAGACCTCCATCACATCAATATCCACCAGAGAAGAAACTACTACCAAAAATGGGTAAGGATTACTACAAAATCCTGGGCCTCCAGAAAGGAGCCTCTGACGACGATATCAAGAAGGCTTACCGCAAGCTCGCCCTCAAATACCACCCTGATAAGAACAAGGCTCCTCAGGCTGAGGAACGGTTCAAGGAAATAGCGGAAGCTTATGAGGTCCTCTCAGATAAGAAGAAGAGGGACATCTACGACATGCACGGTGAGGAAGGGCTCAAGGGAGGAATTCCTGGAGGACATCCGGGAAGCAATACCTTCACATACCAGTTCCACGGGGATCCGAGAGCGACTTTTGCGCAATTCTTCGGGAACGCCAGTCCTTTCCAAGCTTTCTTTGATATGGGTGGTGGTGCGAACCGAATGTTTGGATTTCCTGAAGACGATATGGATGTCGACGATCCGTTTGGATTAGGGCTGGGATCGACGAGACCCGGAGGACCCGGTGGCGCTTTCCGGAGCCACTCGTTCAACTTCCACAACACCCCGAGCCGCAACAAGGACAAGCTTCAGGATCCTCCAATTGAGCATGATCTCTACGTGTCCTTGGAAGACATCACAAAAGGCTGCACGAAGAAGATGAAGATCAGCAGGAAGGTCCTCCAGCCGGATGCGACCACGAAGAAGGAAGACAAAGTCCTTACGATCAACGTAAAGCCGGGATGGAAAGCTGGCACGAAAATTACATTCCAACGGGAAGGTGACCAAGGACGGAACAAGATCCCTGCCGATATTGTGTTCATCATCAGGGACAAACCACACCCTCATTTTAAGAGGGAAGGAAGTGACATCAGATATACCGGGAAAATCACTTTGAAGCAGGTAATTGCCAATTTCGGGTTCACACCTTCTCAATGGCCTTAGATTCATGTAGGACTTTCACTTTCGATTCGTTTGCTAAGTATTTGTGGGCTACGGAGTGGCACCAACGGCATTAATATGCATTTTGGTTAATACATATTTTGGTTAATACGAATTCTGGTTAATACATATGTTTGATGATATCATATGTTGGCTAAACATATGTACCCAATTGGACCAATAAATTAGCCATATTTGGGTAACGAATCAAAAAGTTGTTTGGATCTATTATATATTCACTACTGCCAGTGGATTACTTTATATGGTAAGATATGACCATATCTTGAGTAATGTAATGCTAGCTACAACTACAATTGTAGCTGCTTAGAAATTTCAATACAAGCAGATGATCTATTAGAATCTAGATCTATTAGAATCTAAATCTATTAGAATCTACATCTATTAGAATCTACATCTTAGAATCTAGATCTATTAGAATCTACATCTATGAGAATCTAGATCTATTAGAATCTACATCTATGAGAATCTAGATCTATTAGAATCTACATTTATGAGAATTCAGATCTATTAGAATTTCTGACAACGTCCAAAGAAAAATTTTCAATGTCACGGTGGTAGGAATGGCTCAATCCACATATTTAAGAAGTTTCTGTTCAAGTTAACCCTGAGATAAATTGCTATTTCTAGATTGTTGTCAACCTTTGGTATAGTTTACTTTGCCAAGAGAATTCAAATGACTAAGACTGACAACCTAATATATTCTTCGTTTTAAAATAAGGCAGCTTGGATAATTTTTAAATTTATTTATTAGCTTAATGATGATTTAAAACAAGAGTAATGTGTAAACAGGTGATGTCACGTTTTGTTAGGCGTTATTATCAGTTTGTACAGTAGAGTCCACGTGTACCTCAAGATAAGTAATTTGTTTTTCTCTAGACCTTCTGGAAGGAAACTAAACGTTTCTTCTTTTGTTTAAGGCTTTGTGTGGCTGCATAATAGAAGTTCCGACGATGTCGGGAAAAACCATACCCCTCCATTTCACGGGGGAAATAGTCAAGCCAAATACCGTAAGGCGCATCCAGGGCTACGGTCTTCCCCTGCCGAAGGAGCCGTCTCGACGTGGCGATCTCATCGTCACCTTCGACATCCGCTTCCCCGAACATTTGTCGCAATCCGCAAAGGACATCCTCTACGACACCCTACCTAATTAAAAATACCAAAAAGTTAGACCGTTTTTGAAATTATGTACGTTTTAGTACATTCTGAATGCAACTGCTGCGCTGTATTAGTGGTATTCGCTATTTTGTATAACTACTGTAAATATATCTGCTTAAAGAATAACAGATGTATGACTGATGACGTTAAACTGTTATGTAATGTACCATAAAATAATTTATTGTTGCGTTAGTTAGATTTAACAATTTGTGTAAATAATTTGGTAAGATTTTGTATTTAGGAAAATTAATTATGTAATAAGTACATTATTTTTTAAATAATAAATTGTTTAATTTTATTATTCTCGCGTTTTATTCTGTTCGGTGTTTGTACTGGTATCGGTATTAATACACCGGTATTAATATTGCGTTATTAATATTCCTGTATTAATATTCCGGTATTCATTTTTCGGTATTCATATTCTGGTATTAATATACCGGTATAAATATTCCGGTATTCATATTCTGGTATTAATATACCAGTATAAATATTCCGGTATTCATATTTTGGTATTAATATACCGGTATAAATATTCTGGTATTAATATTCCATTATTCATATTCTGGTATTAATATACCGGTATTAATATACCAACACTAAATACCAATATTAATTAACTGCAAAGGAATGTTGTTGCTGTGGCTACACAATTGTTGTGGATATACAGTAGCAGCGATATCGAGTTAAACAATAATAACAGTTTCGAGTTCTTTGAGTTCGAGGAAAATGTTATCATCGTGATATTGTTGATACCCGATGATTCAATGGTGATAACAGAAGCGGGCAGCAGAGTGACAAAACAAGGTTTGAGTAAGTACAAATGGCGAGTTCTATGCTTGTTTTGAATTACGAGTCGGAGAAAAACGCGAACTGCTTAGAAAGCGGGAATGCAATTATTATATTACCGCGACCTTGAGATTACCGCGCTCGAACTGATTCAATGTGAATACACCTTTAGTAAAGCGATTTTTGAGAGTTTCGTGTGGATGCTCACTGGCTAGAAAATTCCCTGAAGACGTGACCTGGTTTAGATTGATCTAATTAGATTCTGATGTAGCCTGGGTATTTCGATCATGTGTAAGGTATTGTGATGATAGACTATCATTGCATACAGGGTGTTCGGATAATAGGATATTCTGATCATGTGATATTCTGATGATGTGATATTCTAATGTCCTGATATTCTGATGATGTGATATTTGAATGTTGGATATTCTGATGTTGTGATATTCTGATGATGTGATATTCTGATGAAGTGATATTCTAATGTTGGGATATTCTGATGATGTGATATTCTAATGTTCTGATATTCTGATGATGTGATATTTTAATGTTGGGATATTCTGATGTTGTGATATTCTGATGATGTGATATTCTAATGTAGTGATATTCTAATGATGTAATATTCTAATGTTGTGATAATCTGATGATATGATATTCTAATGTTCTGATGATATGATATTCTAATATTAGAACAACATATGTTGTGATATTCTGATGATGTGATATTCTAATGATGTGATATTCAAATGTTGTGATATTCTAATGTTGTGATATTCTGATGTTGTGATATTCTGATGATATGATATTCTAATGTTGTGATATTCTGATGATGTGATATTCTAATGATGTGATATTCAAATGTTGTGATATTCTAATGTTGTGATATTCTGATGATGTGATATTCTGATGATGTGATATTCAAATGTTGTGATATTCTAATGTTGTGATATTCTGATGATATGATATTCTAATGTTGTGATATTCTGATGATGTGATATTCTAATGATGTGATATTCAAATGTTGTGATATTCAAATGTTGTGATATTCTAATGATGTGATATTCTGATGATAGGATATTCTAGTGATAGTTTTTGAGAACTCGCCCAAAATAATATTAAATAGAACTCACGATCGGTTTCTAATGGAATGAGGTTGCTAAAACTAGTTCGTGTTTTGCCAAGTGCTCTCCTTATTCGAAACCATATAACGCAAAAAATAAATTCGAGCATGTGTGTGTTACATTCGTGTATATCTATAGATAACCAAGGTCAAAGTTGATCAAGCAATTTATATTGTATGCTTACTCATAATATAATCAACATTGACCGTATTTTTATCCTGTAAGCAATATTTCGCTAGAAAAGTAAATAACAAGGAGTCTTCGAGAGTAACGTTACTTTATTGTTACCACTTGATGCACCGCTATGGGATTCCTCTCTTCGTCACAAACATATGCTTTTGTTTGTGTAGACTGCGAGGCAAATAATAAGAGCCATAGATTAAGAGCCATAGAATAAGGGCCATAGAATAAGAGCCATAGATTAAGAGCCATAGAATAAGAGTCATAGATTAAGAGCCATAGAATAAGAGCCATAGAATAAGGCCATAAATAAAGAGCCATAGATTAAGAGCCATAGAATAAGAGCCATAGATTAAGAGCCATAGAATAAGAACCATAGAACAAGAGCCATATATTAAGAGCCATAAATTAAGAGTCATAAATTAAGAGCCATAAATAAAGAGCCATAGATTAAGAGCCATAAGATGCAGTGGTGTGTTAAATTATATGTTGTATAAAAAGATATTTGATTCTCAAACTGTCCCACGCGATCTTTAATCATGTTGTGACGTCATGGACGCCGACGCACTCGTCAGCGATGTGGAGGTCGCCTCGTAGCGATTTTACCACATAAGTTTTACTCTCCTTGTATTGACCAACCTTTTTTCTCGCCAAAGACAAAGAGCCAAGCGAACCTTTGCGCAAAAATATTGTTCCGCAGAAGATTGTTCTACAGAAGAAAATTGTTCCGCACAAGAAAATCGATCGCAGAGAAAATTCTGACGAAAGCTGCGTCGCGACGCCTGCCGACGTCTACAACCATGATACCTTTAACTACTCGTACCGTACTATTTTAGGAGCGCGTCTCGTCTGCGGCTGGCAATGAATCGACCGTTTGTTTCTCTAGGTGTGACGTTGTTTTGGGCATGCAACTCTTGGAAACCGAGCTAGGTTAACCCCTTAGATGCCACTATCTCATTGGTTAACTCATCGGCCAGAACAAGAACAGGTTAACCACAGTGGTTAACCTGTTCTTGTGCCTGGCCGAGGAGGAGTTGCTTTTTGCATAGATAACTTGTAAGGACAAAAGGTAACCACTCTTTGGGCAACCACTCTTTGGCCAACCACTCTTTGGCCAAAGAGTATCGTCCAAATGGGTAGAGGATTTCGGGTTCACCACCACTGGGTAGCACATTTTTTCATTTCCCATTGAGCCTCGCATTAAATTAACAACCTTCCCTCATGATCTCCAATTTTATTCCATTTATTCACCTTTACAAATGATTACCTAAACTTTAAAGATATAACACCAGCACCCTAAACTACCTAACTACCTATGACTTTAACGGAAACAGCCCCCTCGTCCTTGACCGATACTCTATGATATCGGTTATCCTCCTTCCAAAGATCCCAATTGGGTTTCTCCAAGTCGTCACACTTAACATTTTGGTTGCCCTTAGTGACATGACGCATGACGAAAGATTGCGCCATTTGGACATCGTCGGAATTGTCGCAGATGATGTTGGCCAGCTTGGTCTTCCTAATTTCTCCGAGTTGTCCTTCTGAGAAAGGATGAGGTTGGTTTTGGTTCTCGTACCAAAACCGATCACCTCTCTTGACCCTCACGAACTGGTCCAAAAGGAGGCAAGTGATCGTAGGGCCCAAGATGCTGTCCTTGCGGGGCACTTCGCTCAACGAACCGGTGTACAAATCCACGTCATCCACGTCACTGCAACGAGAGAGAGGAAATGAGAAACGAGAGAGAGGAAATGAGAAACGAGAGAGAGGAAATGAGAAACCAGAGGGAGGAAATGAGAAACGAGACAGAGAGGAAATGGAAAACTTAAGAGAGGAAATGAGAAACTTAAGAGAGGGAATGAAAAACTTAAGAGAGGAAATGAGAAACTTAAGAGAGGGAATGAAAAACTTAAGAGAGGAAATGAGAATCTTAAGAGAGGAAATGAAAAATTTAAGAGAGGAAATGACAAGCGAGAGCGAGGAAATGACAAACTTAGAGAGGAATTGACAAACGAGAGAGAGGAAATGACAAACGACAGAGAGAGGAAATGAGAAACTTAAGAGGGGAAATGAGAAAGGAGAGAGAGAGAGAGACGAAATGAGAAACAAGAGGGCGAAAAGAGGGACACGGGGATTTGGTCTCAATATTACCGGGATCCGCAAGAATAAGCACAAGACAATTTTACTTCGGTTGATATGAAAATACATTTTTCTTGGATTAATATAGAATCATTACATCCTTGGTTTACTATTTATACAGACTGTACGTCACGACCTATTTCTAATTGGGCCGGAATTTGCACACGTAAACACTGAAACGATTTTCTCGAGAAAAACTGCAATTGGTGGCCTGCTCGGGCGGTGTGTCCAAAAGAATCTGGTCTCCAAATGAACGCTATAGACTGTGAAAAACATCTATGGGGTTTCGTTTCTGCACTATCGTACATCTTATGTTGCTTGTATCTATCCATCCAATCATTGTGATTTCAATCTGTTTTTGAGAGAATTCATGAAGGACTCAAACATATTTGATAAGTCATTTCCAAGAGGTAGACCAATGGTTGTGACAATTGTACCATCTATGGGATTATACCAGATGGAACCCCATCTGATACAACCGTATATTAGATGATGTTTCACCAGATGAGATTTATCAGATAAGGTTGTATCAGATAAGGTTGTATCAGATAAGGTTCTATCAGATAAGGTTGTATCAGATAAGGTTCTATCAGATAAGGTTCTATCAGATGGGTTTGCATCAGATAGTGCAGTACCAGATAAGACTTATCAAATAGGGTTGTACCTACCACGTGTGAGGATCACACATGTGAGGTACCCAGAAAGGACCTTGTGTTATTGTTTTTGTTATTGTACAGTTCTTATTATGGTGATAGAGTTAGAATGTGACCATTCACTGACGCAAAACCTTATTTCCGGCACACGAGAAATTAGTTAGAGACATTACCATTAGAGACAGTACCATTAGGTGAGCATTGTTATCAGTTACCTACGTGTATATGCTTTCAATATAATGCAGTGAGTCATCGTCCATATACCCGGCCAAATCGCGAAACGAGCGTGGTCTCAGTAGGCCACATCGCTCTCGCCAACTGGTGTATCCCGGTAGGCCATGGTCGCGTCCTCGTTGTATGTTCAGTGATACCAAGTCGAGACCGCACATTTTGCGACCGTTGCCTCCGAACCCGATCAGGGAGGAACTCTTTCCTAAGCGATCGGCCTCGGCTTCCACTTCTGCTGTCCTCTCAAACAGATGCTCTTTGAGCTGAAAAAAAAACTAAATGTTAATCACTTTTCTTTATTTCCATTCGAGTGCCCATAAACGGCCGTGGCCATGTTCAAAACTGCATTGGCACTTTTGATACAGGCACACTCGCTTCATTTTGTCGCTTAAAATTATCAGATTTATTATATTTACATTTACTACGTTATATTTATATTTATTTATATTTACTGCAATACATCTACTACATTACATCTACTACATTACTTGAAACTTCTTTTTATACAAAATTTCTTTTTTTTTTAGTTACAATAACTCTGCCGATGTGGTTAGTCGTTATAGTTATTTTCAAAGTATATGTAGCCTTAGAATTTAAGTTATGCCGATTCACATAAATTTATTTTGTCGAAAGACGTCAAACAACAGAGTAAACCCAAAACATTTCCATTTGAACCTCAAATTCCAAAAGTTTTGACTATTCTGTTATAGTCGTGTCATATCATTTTATAAGAAATGGTTTCGGTACTGCGAAAGAACCATTAAATAAGTTGCAAAAACTACTATGACTATATCGATCCTAGCAGATCAAATGTTAACAAAATCAATAAAGTCCTATATTAAATTTAATTTGTCGTAGTTAATGCGATGTCAAATTGTTATCACATTATAATTTTCATTACATCGATTTACATAATTTTTTTCTTTAAAGAAACTAAAAAATAGCACAAACTTTAAACATATCCATTTGAACTGCAAATTCAAAAAATGGCGCGAATCTGACCCGCCATTTTATAGTGCATTAACGGAAGAAGCGCACAAAATGGTTGCGAGTGCAGCTGCATTTGCATTTCGTTCCTGCCAATTCCTTGCTAAAAGCACATATTTGTGCTAAATGTGAGCAAATATTCTACTTTAAAGTTAGTTCCAGACCAAAAAGAAGACAGAAGAGAACAGTAAATAAGTATTACTAGTTCTTTTTAATCTAAAACTATCAAGTAAATAGTTTTTGCGCTTTCAATTTTTCGAGAAATGGCACCTGTCTTTGTGAGGTTAGCATGGCAATTATGCTGCTTAAACTGAACAAGGTAATGTTTATTTTTTACTTATGTATACGTAACGATTTTTTATTTGAACACGTTAACATTTTAATTTCGTACATATAAACATTTTAATTTTGAATACATAAGCATTTTAATTTCGAGTAAGCATTTTAATTTCGAGTAAGCATTTTAATTTCGAGTAAGCATTTTAATTTCGAGTAAGCATTTTAATTTCAAGTAAGCATTTTAATTTCGAGTAAGCATTTTAATTTTTAATGTTAATATTACATTTAGTAAGGTTCAACATTCAACTTAATTTGGTGTACTCAAAACGATATATAATTTTCATCGTACTATAATTTTCCTTGTTATCGTTACATCCTTACTATCGTAACATCCTTGTTCTCGTAACAGCTTTGTTATCGTAACAGCTTTGTTATTGTAACAGCTTTGTTATCGTAACAGCTTTGTTATCGTAACAGCTTTGTTATCGTAATAGCTTTGTTATTGTAACAGCTTTGTTATCGTAACAGCTTTGTTATCGTAACAGCTTTGTTATCGTCACATCCTTGTTACTATAACATCTTTGTTATCGTAACACCCTTGTTATCCTAACATGATTGTGATAGTATTATCTTTATCATGGTATCATCATTGATTATATATACTACGTAATATAAAATCAATGGTAACATCATTGTCTCGAAGTTTATTGCGATTATAAATTTTTTTTAAGTTGTTTTGGAGATGAAATATTTTTTCACTACTCCTCCCGTGAGAATATTAATAATATCTATGGATTGAGGTAGATGTAAATGAAAAAAATATTTGTAGCTCCACTAATGGAGTTAAAGAAATAAAAGTTCTAAAAATATCAGTATTCTCATTCAGTTAACTTTTTGATAAAGCTAACGAATAAGATTACATTGTTCGAGAACTTATGACTACCTCCATAGATAAGTAATAAATGAAAATAAACAATAGATAGGGACAATTTTACTTGTCCCTTACTTTTAAGTAAGAATAAATAATGAATAACAATGAATTTTAAACCTAATAACAATGAATATGAATCGATAATGATTAAGAATAAATAATGAAAAAGAACCAAAAAAAAAACAACAAAGGATAAATAACGAATAAAAATAAATAATGAAGATGTTAGTTCAGGACTTAGCCAAGAAGCTAAATAGTGGAGTGTTGATTATAACAAAACTCTAGGAAGTTTTTAACTAACATTTTCTTTAAATTTCTACATGGACAAAAATCACCGATTCAAAATAAATAATACATATAAATAATAAAAATAAATAATGAATAAAAAAATGAATATCGGTAAAGAAGTCAATAACAAATGTAGTATGAGAATAAATTGGCACAGAAATAAACTGGTATGGAAATAACCTGGTATGGAAATAACCTGGTATGGAAATAAACAGGAATGGAAATAAAATTGGCATGGTAATAAACTGGCATGAAAATAAACTGGCATGAAAATAAACTGGCATGAAAATAAACTGGCATGTAAATAAACTGACATGTAAATAAACTGGTTAGATAATGAACTGACATGTAAATAAACTGACAATATTGCTAAACCAGTTTGGTAATAAACTGGCATGGAAATCAACTTTCATGCCAATAAACTGACATATAGAAACCAATTTGCTTGCTAATGAATTACCATGAAACCGAACAACTCTTACACCGAAGTCTTTTGAGAAACAAAAAAAAGTTGAATTTTGAAAACGTAAGCATTTTAATTGTAATCACGAAACAATTTTACTTTCATCGACATAAATTCTGTTATGGTCGTATCATATTGTTTTATTAGAAATGGTTTTGGTACTGCGAAAGAACCATTAAATAAGTTGCAAAGACTACTATGACTATATCGACTCTAGCAGACTAAATGTCACTGAAACGAATAAAGTCCCATACTAAAGTTAATTTGTCATAGTTAATGCGATGCAAACTTGTTATCTTATTTACATTTTCATCGTATTGTCATTTTCTTCGTAGCTCCGTTCTGTTTTCACATTATCAATGTGTTCGTATTATCATCGATCTCACATTTCCATTCATTTCGTATTATCATTCTTTTTGTATTACCATTTTTCTCGTATTACCGTTCTTTTCGTATTACCATTCTTTTAGTATTACCATTCTTTTCGTATTACCATTCTTTTAGTATTACCATTCTTTTCGTATTACCATTCTTTTCGTATTACCATTGTCACTGTCAACGTAACATCATTGTTATCATAACATTACAATAATTAATTTCGAAATCGTAACATCCTTGTTATCGTAACAGGATTGTGATCCTTCATATTATCTTTGTCATGGTATCATCATTGATTATATATACTACGTAATATGAAATCAATGGTAATATCATCGTGTCGAAGTCTAGTGCGATTATAAATTTTGACAACTTGTCTTGGAGATGAAATATTTTTTGACTACCCTCTTCCCACGAGAATATTAATAATATCTTTAGAATAAGGTAGATGTAAATGCAAAAAATATTTCTAAATCCACTAATGGAGTTAATAAAATAGAAGTTCTAAAAATATCACTATTCTCATTCAGTTAACTTTATGATAAAGCTAACGAATAAGATTACATTGTTCGAGAAGTTATGACTACCTCCTTAGATAAGTAACAAATGAAAATAAACAATAGATATGGACAATTTTAATTGTCCCTTACTTTTAAGTAAGAATAAATAATGAATAACAATGAATTTCAAACCTAATAACAATTAATATGAATCGATAATGATTAAGAATAAATAATGAAAAAGAACCAAAAAAAAAAAAACAAAGGTAAAACAACGAATAAAAATAAATAATGAAGATGTTAGTTCAGGACTTAGCCAAAAAGCTAAATAGTAGAGTCTTGATTATAACAAAACTCTAGAAAGTTTTGAAAACTCTAGGAAGTTCTGAACTAATTCGACGTTTTTGAACTAACATTTTCTTTAAATTTCTACATGGACAAAAAATCACCAATTAAAAGTAAATAATAAAAATACGTAATGAATAAAAAAATGAATATCAGTAAAGAAGTACAATAACAAATGTAACACCTTCGAATTTCTGAAACCTTGGAAAGTATTGTCAGCAATACATTTACTACGCCCGTATCCCACACGCGTCTTTGCTCTCCAGAATTGGAAGACTCGTCACCGACTTGGTTATTTCAATCTAATAATTCAACGCCAACGAGCTATAAGACATTCACGTATGGACAAGACCCAAATTCCCAAATTTAGAGGTTGGCAAAATTAAAAATAGAATAGTATGAGAATAAACTGGCACGGAAATAAACTGGTATGGACATAAACTGGCATGGAAATAAACTGGTTAGGTAATGAACTGACATGTAAATAAACTGGCAATGTTAGTAAACCATCATGGTAATAAATTGGCATGGAAATCAACTTGCATGCCAATAAACTGACATAGAAACCAACTTATTTGCCAATAAACTACCATGAAACCAAACAACTCTTACACCATAGTCTTTTGAGAAACAAAAAAGGTTTCTCCTTACCTCTGGTGAAAAGTACGGGTCACTTGCTTGAATGTTGCTGTCCATAGCCCCTCTCAGAGCTCGATCCATAGCCTCCTTGTGGTATAATTGGAAAGGGTCGAAAAGCATCTTGTGAAGTTGAACGAACTCTGGACTTTTGGAATCGTTGGCCAAAAGCTTCATCAATGTTGGGATCAGGGTGTGGGCGAATCGAAAGGCTGACGCCGCGAAGCAGTTGGCCATGGAAGGGTCCAAGGTTTCGTTGTACCCTTGGAAATAACCTTTCTTCAAAGGTGAAAGCTCGTGCTTCGTCATCAACTTTTCGCCCAGGAGGATGGGCAAGAATTCGTTGAAAGTAATGTGCTGCATTTGTGCGCCCAAGACTCGACGGGCTTCCTGGAAGGTCTTTTCGTCATCCCAATGAGGGTTAAGGTCTTGAAACTTCCCCGCCAGAAAGTTATGGTGGCGAGCCCACAAAAGGTGCATGCTGGTCAAATGCATGTTTTCGTTGGCCCTTGCGTCACCACTGGCAAAACAATACTTCCCCTCTTGGGCTTGATCCTCCCTGTTGCAACCATCGTCAAGGTTTTCCGAAATCGGCAAAAGGGTTCGGTTATCTTTTGTCAGGTGCATCTTCAACGTACCCTTTTTGAAGGTTCTCAAATTGTTGGCGACCTGAGGAAACAAATTTGTTAGAGGTTTCTTAAAACATGATGAAACAGATTTGTCAGGGTATCCTTAAAACCCGAGGAAAAAACTTTGATAAAACGGTCATTACCAACTCATCCGTCCCATAAACCACAGAGCCATCCAAGAAGGAAGAAGCTTGGTTCAATTGCTCCCTAGGTCCAAGCCGGCAAGTCGGTGCCGGCGCAGACCTCACAAATTCCATGCAGCTTATGTTGTAGTCTTTATAGTAGGGATCTGCCGAATCTAGATGAACCGGGAAACATTCCGGGTGACCATCATCTCTGGGTTGTCCAGTTTCGTTGCAGCAAGATATTGGTCGGCCCTTTTCTCCTTGGCTCAGAGCTGTAGCTGTCAGGTCGTGGTCCAAGAACTGGCCCCAGACAGCCAGCATCACCGTGAACTTCGGGTCGGCTCTATAGTACGGTCTGTGAACTACCACGCTCACCGTTCTAGCGGATGGGAGGTCTTGGCCTGACTTACACTTGCGGGGTTCAGAAATACCTGGTGAACAGATTTGTGACTTTAGGTTCAAAACGGAAGTTTGGTTAATGAATTAAAATCATTATAACAATCATTATAATAATAAGTACCATCAGAATAATCCGGAGGTAAAACTCTTCGGAATGGTCTGTAAGCTACCCCATATAGAGACGGTTGCTTCAAGTTGTTGCAAGTCCCGTTGAAGCTCCGGTACAAGTGAAACGTATTGCAACTTATCTCACCAGGACATCCCATTGAAAAGAGCAAATTGGTTTCCGCGGATTGGTTATGACCATGACACTTAACCATGGGTTTGGTGTTGTTTTTGGTTTGGAAGTACTTCCTGGAGGCATGGACTTCCGCGTATCCAGTTCGCGCTAATAGTCTTCCTTTGTCACCAGTTGCCACCACCTTTTGGTGGCGATAACTGAAAGAAGTTTATTCAAAAATTTTATTCAAAAATTTTATCAAAAATTTCATCCAAAATTTCATTTAAAAATTTCATCAAGAATTTCATTCTTGCTTTCAACCAACTTGCAGGGATTTACCTAGGGGTGTCCTTGTCCAAAGTCGCCCATTTCTTCTCCGCTTCGTCACGTTCTCCTAACGCGACGAACCCAGCATCGAGAGCATCTTGACATTTATCACTGTCGACATCTGGGATAATGGTTTGGTTCAAGTCGTCTATTGGAGCTTTGAGGTGCAAAACAAAAAAATCTATTGAAGTGTCGTTTGGGGTCGTTTCATTTGATTCCTCATTAGCTTCATGGATAGTGAAAGAAATCGTGGTAACCAGGGCAATTATTACCGCGCATCTAGAAAAAAACATATTGTCAATTGGGAACATATTCTTAACTAGAGACTTATTGCTAACTAGAGATATATTGTCAATTTGTGGGATATTGTCAATTTCTGGACTATTATCAACTAATTACTAAAACAGACGTCCTATTGTATCCATTGGTACTCACAAGAAAACAGTGCACAGGCAACACTGAAACTGCCTGACCTTGATTTTCCTTCGCCAGGCAATTGGCGACTCGAAAACATATTTAGGTTCCCCAGAAAGTAGGCCAGTTGTCTCGCTCTCGCGCATTTTAGGCACTATTCCTTACTAAAAACGTAAACAGCAAAGTTCATTTGCGTCGTTCGTTAAGTCGGTTCCTTCGGCACTGAATAGAGCAAACATGAGAATTCCGCATGAGAAACTTAATACTGAAACCAATCAACCGTTCTGAAACCTTACACTCCTCAAACCTGACTCGTGCTCCTTAAAAATCCTCTGTTTTGTTTGCTAGATGTTAATATACGTGTTAGATTGTACTCGTTCGTAATCCTAGGGAAAACAATGATGATAAACGAAATCTCATTTTGCGACATAATCGCAAAACTTTCGGCAAGCGAGATTAGTCAAAGGTTGTCGTTCATATGCTTCCCATTTGTTCCAAATAAGCCTAATAAGTTTTTAAAATTAAAAATTCAAATTCAGAGTACTGAAATACTGAAGTACTGAATAGATATGAATCATTACGTATTCGGAAATAATTCATGTACATGGCCAAATCTTAGTTATCCTTTTGAAGGATCATCGTATGTCTAATTTATATCTAATACTAATTCGTTCCATATCTCGATTAATGACCTCCAGGAAGACATTTAGACTTCCAATCCATTGTGGCTTACTCCCCAATATTTAGTTGACCACCAAAATTTGTAGGTGTTTGTATTCCTCTTTTCATTGTAAATATTCATTGCTCACACTAATACAGTCTTGTTGGGCTTGTTTTTCCCACAATTTACACATCTCTCCAATTTCATATAAAGTTAGAGATTACTCTATCTTCTTCTCTTCCTCCCTAAACGAGATGTCTTCCACAATTCCCTTTTGTTGTTCGCGATGCAGATCCATCGGTTCATGAAGATTATTTCTTTTATATCATATTTTTGTAATCTCCTTATCTTTCCCTTTGTTGTGTCTGAATCATATCGTGGACGATTTTTATTTCTTCATGGTTGCTGTCGACAACAATCATTAATGGAAAATGTACCCAAAAGTGTGCCATATAGGTGCTTTAAAAAATTCGTTGTTTTCTTGTTTTTTCTTCTCTACGAGAACAAACCAATCTTCCAATTGCAGTGCCTGCTGAATCTGCAGTTTGTTCTTCACCGAGTAAAGTCTCTGGCTGCCTGTAAT
>JAWQRP010000310.1:0-31792 GCA_033557875.1 Quadriops clusia
AAAGTTATGCGTATTTTGATAGTGTGGCAGAGGATATCAGTTGATTCTAATAATATTTTATTTTCTTCTTCTTGCTCGTGTTTTCTTGTGCTTTTATACCTTTTTCTTATTTTTATACCTTTTTCTTATTTTTATACCTTGTTCTTATTTTTGTTCCTGTTCTTATCTTTGTTTTTTTCTTCTTCTTGCTCGTGTTTTCTTGTGCTTTTATACCTTTTTCTTATTTTTATACCTTTTTCTTATTTTTATACCTTGTTCTTATTTTTATACCTTTTTCTTATTTTTATACCTTTTTCTTATTTTTATATCTTTTTCTTATTTTCATATCTTTCTCTTATTTTTACTATAATCGCATCAGGGCAGGTGCAATCCATCCACTTCAGAAGCCGCTCGTCTCGAGCGCGTGCAACCATCAGCGAAAGCGGGCAAAAAGCCGCCACTAAAAATAAGCTCAATTAAGAAGTAAATTAGTATCATTGAACTCCCGGTGTATCAATACGAACGTAAATAAAGATTCCAGGGCTAATTTTAAACGCGATACGCTCTTTCTGCTTCCTCAGCCTGAGGTGCAACGCAAATATACAAAGCCTTGGGTAAACAAGGAGAGAGGAGGAAGGATGCGCCCGAATCTAGGTGCCTATGTAAATCAAATTCAACTGTTTGGACCAGCAGCCACTCACGCGACTGTTTCCGTGCTTTCGCTGCATGTCTAGTAGGCTGCGAGATAACAAAGAGAGAAAATAAAAAGAGAAAACTAAGAGAGAAAACTAAGAGCCAAAACTAAGAGAGAAAACTAAGAGACAGGCACAAAAATGATAAAACAAAGATACAAACTAAGATAAGAGAATAAGGAAGACAAGGACACGAGGTGTAGGTGTATATTCGTGATGATGAAGATTCAGCAGGGTGGTTTACCTTAAGGGGGTGATCCACCCCCATTGGCAAGCACGTGCCTCAGAATCCGTAGCGACATGTGTTTCCAGAAAGTTGGAAAGCACCCGGCCGAATTGATAACTTCCGACTTGGGGCCCCTGCCGGCCAGATGTCGCTCAGTTTTAATTTATTTTCTCCAAATTATCCTCCAAAGTTGGCTTTGGCGCAATACCCCTCTTTCAGCGCTCCCCCTTGTCTCCCAAGGGGTATTACGAGAATTACATTACCGTTATTTCTCAAAGAAAAAAATATTAAAAAATAAGGTCTAATTAGAATCAGCAGAGAAATATCTGATCCATTTGAACAGTTAGAACGATTTGCGATTCATTGTACTATTATAGTATTATAATAATACTGTACGTATTATAATAATACTGTGCGTATTATAATAATACTGTGCGTATTATAATAATACTAGTGTGATAATACCTAAGAAATGATAAATGGAGGCTATAATTTACTCGCATTAAATACATGCAGCTGCTTTAATGCGGCTGCGAGAATAATATATATATTATAATTTGACAATAATTCATGTTATTTTTGCAGTTGGGCTTCTTCATATACTACACGATAAGCACTGGAGAGCTGAATCCTGCAGGACCTGTTCCAATAGACTCAATATTCATCTACAGGCCTGATAAGAGGCTCGAGATATGGAGGTTCCTCCTGTATATGATGCTACACGCTGGGTAAGAATCTATCGTAAATACCATTTACCATCATAATGATAATAATAACAACAACAATTATAATGAATTTTATAATAATAAAAAATAACAATAATAAAAATAATAATAACAGAAATAATAATAACAAAAATAATAATAATAAAAATAATAATAATATGTACCACGAAGGAATAAGTACAACAACACGTGAAAAGCAAAAGAAAGAGAACCGTTAAAATGACACGCACCTTGAGCTACATATTAAGTGTACACATGTTGTTTAATACGTATTTATATAGTAATTTTTCGGACACCTATGACATGACCCGTTCTTCGTGCGGCTTGGGACGTTACTTAACAGCAATTCCCAAGTTTAAACGGAACTTTTCCAGCAGCTTTCTCGCGCAAAGTGCTTGTTAGGCGCTTTTAATCGGCGGCGAGTGAATCAGGTGTGCGCGTTTCAAGCCAGGTTTTTCTTGTTTTCGTGTCAACGCGAAACAAAGAGCTCTTCATTTCCAGATAATAGGCTCCTTTAATTTCGTTAATTTCGCGCTTCCTGCTGAGCGACGAGCTCAGAAGGATCGCTTCCTTTGCTTAAGCGGCTGTAATTGTTTTTATTAGGTATTTTGCCTCGAGAAGCCTAATTGAATCAGTTTGGACGTGAATCTTTTCGTTAACGTGTATGTACGCATATACACGTAGTTGGCACTCACTTACTTCGTAATAAGTACTTACTTTATAAGTATGTACTTACTTAATATGTACTTGCTTAATATCTACTTATTTAATATCTACTTATTTAATATCTACTTATTTAATATCTACTTATTTAATATCTACTTATTTAATATCTTCTTATTTAATATCTACTTTTTTAACATCTACTTTTTTAACATCTACTTTTTTACATCTACTTTTTTAACATCTACTTTTTTAACATCTACTTTTTTAATATCTACTTTTTTAATAACTACTTGCTTGTACTATACAAACCCACTTGGTACTTAGTAATTTGGTACTTATTTACTTGATACTTAATTAGTTACTCAAGAGTCAATTAGTATTGAATCATTACCTTATATAATATTGATTGTCAATTTTGTTTTTAAATTATTGGGACTTCGAGCTCGCTCGCTTCGCGAGCTCGCCGCCTCGCGCCTTCGGCGCTCGCTTTTAATAATGTCACTGGAGCTTTTAACGTTCAGCTGTATGTTACCCAAAATCTAAGATCATAGTTAGCGATTATTAAAATTTTTATTTTTTTAAAATTTCTTTATAGCATCCGTTTTGAAGTTTACATTCTAAACTATATCCTGAGCCATAACCAGAAAAAAATTCCACACTACTAGATCTGATAATAGTAAACAAATCACAACTTATTAGAATGGATAATAAAAATATTATCTTACTGATCACCTTGTATAATATTGATTGTCAATTTTGTTTATAATTATGAGAACGTTACGCTCGCTCGCTTCGCTCGCTCGCCACCTCGCGCCTTCGGCGCTCGCTTTTAATACAGTCAACTAGAGCTTTTAACGTTCAATTGTATGTTACCCAAACTCTAAGATCATAGTTAGCAATTATTAAAATTTTTATTTTTTTAAAATTTCTTTATAGCATCCGTTTTGAAGTTTACATTCTAACTATATCCAGAACCCTAACCAGAAAAAAAATTCCACACTACTAGATCTGATAATAGTAAACAAATCAGAACTTATTAAACTGGACAATAACAATATCATCTTAATGATCACCTTGTATAATATTAATTGCCAATTTTGTTTATAATTGTGAGAACGTTACGCTCGCTCGCTTCGCTCGCTCGCCACCTCGCGCCTTCGGCGCTCGCTTTTAAAACAGTCAACTAGAGCTTTTAACGTTCAATTGTATGTTACCCAAACTCTAAGATCATAATTAGTAATTATTAAAATTTTTATTATTTTAAAATTTCTTTATAGCATCCGTTTTGAAGTTTACATTCTAAACTATATCCTGAGCCATAACCAGAAAAAAATTCCACACTACTAGATCTGATAATAGTAAACAAATCAGAACTTATTAAACTGGACAATAACAATATTATCTTAATTACCACCTTGTATAATATTGATTGTCAATTTTGTTTACAATTGTAAGAACGTTACGCTCGCTCGCTTCGCTCGCTCGCCGCCTCGCGCCTTCGGCGCTCGCTTCTAATAATGTCAACTGGAGCTTTTAACGTTCAATTGTATGTTACCCAAACTCTAAGATCATAATTAGTAATTATTAAAATTTTTATTATTTTAAAATTTCTTTATAGCATCCGTTTTGAAGTTTACATTCTAAACTATATCCTGAGCCATAACCAGAAAAAAATTCCACACTACTAGATCTGATAATAGTAAACAAATCAGAACTTATTAAACTGGACAATAACAATATTATCTTAATAATCACCTTGTATAATATTGATTGTCAATTTTGTTTACAATTGTAAGAACGTTACGCTCGCTCGCCGCCTCGCGCCTTCGGCGCTCGCTTTTAATAATCTCAACTGGAGCTTTTAACGTTCAACTGTATGTTACCCAAAATCTAAGATCATAGTTAGCTGTTATTAAAATTTTTATTTTTTTTAAATTTCTTTATAGCATCCGTTTTGAAATTTACATTCTAAACTATATCCTGAGCCATAACCAGGAAAAAAATTCCACACTACTAGATCTGATAATAGTAAACAAATCACAACTTATTAGAATGGATAATAAAAATATTATCTTACTGATCACCTTCTATAATATTAATTGCCAATTTTGTTTATAATTATGAGAACGTTACGCTTGCTCGCTTCGCTCACTCACCCCGCCTCGCGCCTTCGGCGCTCGCTTTTAATCTCAACTGGAGCTTTTAACGTTCAACTTTATGCTACCCAAAAACTAAAATCATAAATTGCAATTATTCAAATTTTTAATTTTTTTATTTTTTGTTATAACATTCATTTTAAAGTTTACATTCTAAACCATATCCAGAACCATAACTAGAAAAAATTATAAACCATTAGAACTGATAACAGTAAATAAATTAGAAAATAGATTAAAATAAGATTGTGAGGACGTTAAGCTCGCTCGCTTCGCTCGCTCGCCGCCTCGCGCCTTCGGCGCTCGCTTTTAATAATCTCAACTGGAGCTTTTAACGTTCAACTGTATGTTACCCAAAATCTAAGATCATAGTTATATGGATTGACAATCAATATTATACAAGGTAATGATTAAGATAATATTTTTGTTATTATATTATTATTATTATATTATTATTATTATCATTATTATTATTCTATTATTATTATTATCATTATTATTATTATATTATTATTATTATCATTATTATTATTATATTATCATTATTATTATTATTATATTGTTCTAATAGTTTGGAAACTTATCAGTTCTAATTATTTAGAATGTTCTTCTTATTTGTTCTAATACATAGTTAGGAACCAGTCGCTGGTACAGTGCCACCTCTATTAGCAGGATCTTGTTTATCCAAACATTTAGAATATTTTGCTTATTAAACAGAAATTCATTTACTCATTGAATACATTATTAATATAGACATGATTTGTAAATAACAATACAGTAAAACCCCGATATAACGGACCTCGACATAACGGACTTCGGATATAACGGACAAAATTTTGTACTGAAAAAAACAGTGCTTCTCATCCAAATATGTATAAGATTTACTTAATTTTAGACAGACAATAAAAAAATAAACATTTTAAATATGTTTTCGTTATAACTTTACATTATAATACATACTTTATTATTCCCGAAAATTTAATTCTTGTTAGACTTACAACATATAAATAGACGAAATTTGAGTGCTAAGGGTCAACGTTATAACATATATATGTTTCATATGTTACATGTTTAAATCGATCACAAACACAAAGCTAATGGTCGCAATTCAAAAAGTTATATGGGAAACCCCCGAGTTGCTTTGTGAATGTTCATTTTTAATGCATCGAATTTTTCACTAGTCGATGTAAATTTATGTTTAATTTAGTTACTGACAGTACGAAGTGAATAAATGCATTAACTACTTTATTTACCAAGTTAAAATGTTTGTTTATTTCTAACTTCAATGACCTTGTAAATAAACTTATTTTTTTATAACGGACTTTCGGCTTTAACGGACACCCCCTCACCCGTATTAGTCCGTTATATCGAGGTTTTACTGTAAAAATTATTTATTATTTTAATAATTGTTGGGAATTCAATCCTATTGTTTGACATTAATTCCTTTAATAACACAAGTAAAGTTCAATCATCTAATATAATAAAACAGCGGTCGTCAAGCGAGCAGGAAGTGCATTAAAGCTGTAATTGGATTAAACAAGACCATTGAGGAAGTAAATAAACCGTAAATTAATACCAAATTGCGAGCGAATAGTAAAGGCAAACCATATCAGTATAGTATAGGCAAGTTATAAAATAACAGCACTTTTGGTTAATGCCGAAATGGTTCGAGTAATAAAAGAAAAGCTTAAGCAGCCGGTTTTTCGCAAACCTACGCTAAGAAGCGCATTAATTATGTGTGTACTCTTATAGCGAAACGTAGCGTTAAATTTGTTTATACTTATTAAAATTTCTAATTATTTCTGGTTAATGAGGCCAATTTAACGCCAATGTATCAATACGAATGCTGCACGAATGTAGCTCTCATTTGCTACATATTAGAAACGAAATGTTCATTTAGAAACTTTTAATTAGCTCTACTATGAACTATAGTTCATACCTGTATACAGGTAATTTTCTTTTAACATTTTCTAAATCTGTAAAAAAAACAAATTTTTTGATGCAGTTTCGATTAATTGATTAGCGTCTAATAGATTTTATTATTTCATTTTCATTTAATAATAATTGTTGGGAATTCAATTATAATGACTAGTAAGAGTCAATAATCATAAGTAATTATAAGAGATGATAATAATAAATAAGCACTTACCCAAGCTCTTCCTTTTCTTCTCCTTACAGATGGCTTCATTTAGGTTTCAACCTAGTGGTTCAACTCCTAGTGGGGCTCCCTCTGGAAATGGTTCATGGATCCGGAAGGGTAGCTCTTATCTACATGGCCGGGGTGATAGCGGGGTCTTTGGGGACTTCCGTCTTCGACACTGATGTTAACCTAGTTGGTGCTTCTGGAGGGGTCTACGCTCTCCTTGCGGCTCATTTAGCGAACGTACTTCTCAACTACAACAACATGCAATGTGGCATCTTGAGGCTCGTTGGGATCTTCGCAGTTGGTAAGCATCCTTATCTTCATAAAAAAATTTAAAAAAATAAAATAAAAATATAAAAAAAAGTCAAATAAAAATATTAAAAAAAGTAAAATAAAAATATTAAAAAAAGTAAAATAAAAATATTAAAAAAAGTATAATAAAAATATTAAAAAATATAAAAGATGATTAAGATATTATGGTTATTTATGGGTCATGGGGATGAATTTACTAACTAATCAACTTACTTAATAATGTTTTTTTCTCTTCCAGCATCTTGTGACGTTGGCTACGCCATCTATTCAAGATACGCTGCGGAAACGATGGGCCCCCCAGTCTCCTATGTCGCCCATTTAACGGGAGCCCTAGCAGGGCTAACCATCGGCCTGCTGGTGCTCAAAAATTTCGAGCAAAAGCTCCACGAACAACTCCTTTGGTGGGTGGCGCTAGGGGTTTACGCCGCCTGCACGATCTTCGCAGTCCTCTTCAACGTCATGAACCCCACGGAGGAGCAAGTGGAGAACCTAGGAGACGGAGTAAACAGTCAATACGTCTACAGTAAATTTGGCGTGTAGCCAAAGTGAACCACTTGGTTTTTTTGTAATTTATGTAAAAAAGATTATTTATTTGTACTGATTAAGTTAAACGCAATTGTTTATTTGTTCAGAAACGAACCCACTGTTTGTTCAAGGAACAAAATCGCTGTTATAGTGTATTCGTAGAATGGAATGATTGTTTGGTCATTTTACCACAGTTATGAATCGATAAGTGTCAATCCCGAAGAAAGAATGTACTCTAAAAAAATGAATCAAAATAGCATAAATTCAAAAGATTATTAATTTAATAAAGTATGAATAGAATGAAGTATGAATTCAATAAAGTATAAGTTCAATAAAATAGGAATTCAATAAAATATGAATTCAATAAAATATGAATTCAATAAAATATGAATTCAATAAAATATGAATTCAATAAAATATAAATTCAATAAAGTATGAATTCAATTAAGTATGACTCCAAAAAAGTACGACTCCAAAGGTACAAATTCAAAAAGTGAAATTCCAAACTAAAGAAACATCAATGCCTTACTAAAACATAATTTAGTATGTCAGCTTGCTCAAGATTGTTATAAAGTACAGATTTGTTTAATGTATAAAAGAAAAATATTTATATTTGGTGTATGATTGTACATTATATTTAGATAAATAAATTTAAAATACTTTGCACCATTACCAAATGGTTGCGTAGCAGAGCCACTACTACGAACATGTAAGCAATTGCACGAATTTGTATATAGAATTGTACATATTATTATAATTTATATTTATTTATATATACCAAAGACTGAAACGGATAAATGTCTTTTCTTAATTTATTCAATATGAATTTATCTTGAATAATTTATTTGAAACAAATTTATTCCAAAAGGATTATTATAAATAAATTATTCCAAATGGATTATTATAAATAAATCATTCCAAATGGATTATTATAAATAAATTATTCCAAATGGATTATTATAAATAAATTATTCCAAATGGATTATTATAAATAAATTATTTAAAAAAATTGTTTTAAATAAATTATTTCAAATAAACTTATTCTAAATAAATTTAGCATTAAATTTAATAATAAATTTAACAATAAATTTAACGAACAAATAAATTAAATGAACAAATAAATTAAATGAACAAATAAATTGAATGAACAAATTCATTTAATAAACAAATAAATTAAATGAACAAATTCATTTAATAAACAAATAAATTTAACAACAAAGAAATTATTGTCAACGCCCGCATTTATTACTAGTTCCTAAAAATGAATGTTGTACATATGACATAATCTATCACATACGTCATATTATATCTGAATTTCTTAAGCATCGTCCCGTTATATTTATTTATTTCTTGCAATTATTTATTTATTTTTTATAATTTCGTTACTATATAATTTTTTTTATGTACCCTTGTGCAAACCGATCAAAACCGAACAAAAAATAAAATTATTTTTATATGCCACAATGCGCGCCGCACCTTTATAGATTTAGTCTAATATTAAGTTAACTTAGTGTTAAGTGAACTTTGTTAAGTGAACTTTGTTAAGTGAACTTAGTTAAGTGAACGCAACGTCATTTCCAATACGATCTAAGTGATCTTGACAATAATTTCTTTCCCACTTTTATTTCCATTGTCTTTGTTTCCGCGTATATATAATTTTGAGAAGGAATTCGGATTGTACGAGTGATATTTTCAAGCTAGTCAAATATATAATTTATGATCACATGCCTACCAAAGAATGTCTAGTTCTATACATTTATACGAGAGCGCCTTATACGGTTAGTAAGAGAGGAATCACCGTTAGCAAATGTATTTTTTTACCTCACTCAGGTAGATGTTCGATTATCGTGTAAATCCACGGCTGTAAAACAATCAGAACTGAAACGAGCAATTTCATAGATATTATACATTTTTAATTCCAATTTTGTTACTACTGTTTATTTTCTTATCCAATACACACTTATAAACTGCCGCATAATTATATAAAGAAAATTAAATAAATACATTACTATTGAACAAAGCGTTTTATTATTCGAAATCTTCTTCGACCCGATCCTCCTGGTTAGCCACTATTAGCTTAACGTTCGCCCCTATGTGAATATCGTACGATAGGATCGTTTTATCGTTCATGAGCTCATGACCCATATAGAGGAGCCTTTGAACGTCACGGTGAATTCCCGTCATGTGTTCTATTCTTTGTTTTACGTCTAAGATTGTGGTGGAAGGCTCCACTTGGATGTTATACTGTTCTCCTGATATGTTAATAATGTTAAGATTCATTTTACTTAACATTTTTATAGTGAGTTTTATATATTATGCATACGTTATTTATATGTGCTATTAGTTAATATTTAATGCTAAATTGTCAATTTAATTTTTTCATAATTTATTCTGCCAAAATTATAAAAATTTTCTTCTTTTTTTATGTGTTTGTAATAATATCGATTTTATTATTATGAAAATCGATTTTATTATTATGAAAATCGATTTTATTATTATGAAAATTATTTAAATTTATTGTCTAATATTTATTTATAAAAATATTTATAATATTTATTTAGAGAAATAAGATTATTATTTTTATTTAGATTTGTGATTCAAATTTTCCCCTTATTTCATCCGTATGTTGTTTGGTTTGCATCCCAGCTAAACAGAGACCTGTATTAGTGACATTGAGTGACGTACGGTGCAGGTGACAGCCAAAATGACAGGAGTAAAATCTGACAGTTCGTTAAATAACCTAAATTTTCTAGTTTTGACATAAATTTACTTTGGAACTCTAAAGCGATGGGATTGTAGTTATATAATAATTATGAGTAAGTCGACCTTTATTTTCTTGTAGAATAAAAATTTTAAAAACTTAGTCATAATGCAAAATAGGAGACTAGTATATGTAAGGACCTAACCTTAAATTCATTCATTCATAGAACAGAATAATTTATTGGCGTTTTAAATTGTTTATTTATTTATCATCTACTTATTTATTTATTATTTATTTATTTATTTATTATTTATTTATTTATTATTTGTTAATTTATTATTTGTTTATTTATTATTTCTTTATCTATTATTTATTTATTTATTATTTACTTATTTATCATTCATTTATTTGTTATTTATTTATTTGTGAATTATTTATATAGATTGGATATATTTGTAAATTATTTATGTAAATTGGATATATTTGTGAATTATTTATTTCATTTCGATATACCTATTTATAAATTATTTATTTATTAAATGACGTTCCAGAACAAAAATGCTGCGAAAATTGATCAACTCTGTGATCGAGAGCGCCTTTCAAGTGCAAGCCGAGTCGTCGGCTTACCCGAACCCGTTCACACAAAAAGAAACGTTTCATCTCGGATGGCTCCCGACGGTGGCACCTTGTTTCCCCGTTCTATCCCGAAACATAACGATCTTAACGGAACCGAAACAATTTTACGACACTCTCGTGGAGAAATGTGCGGAGGCGAAACGGAGAATAACGCTAGTCAGCTTGTACCTAGGCAATGGGAATTTGGAGACCGAATTGGTTGAAGCGATTAAAAGCAACAAAAGCTTTCAAGACGGTAAATTGAAAATTAACGTTCTTTTGGACTATACTCGGGGGAGCAGGTTTGCCAACAATTCGAGAACAATGCTCAAGCCTCTCTTGGAACAAAGCGAGAAACATTGCCACGTTAATTTGTATCACACGCCAGTGCTACGAGGGCTAGCCAAGAAGTTTGCCCCGAATAGATGGAACGAATTGTTCGGAGTCCAACACATGAAGCTGTATATTTTCGACGACACGCTCGTGATAAGCGGGGCGAACTTGTCGAACGATTATTTCACGAATCGGCAAGACCGGTACTTTGTAATCAAGGACAAAAATTTGTGCGACTTTTATAACGGGCTCGTGACGAAAGTGCAGACTTTTAGTTTAAAAATGGATAGGAATAATGATGTCGGGTTGAACATCGGTTGGCATCAGTTGCCTTACGAGGGTAGCAAGGATACGTTTGTGCAGAAGGCGGGGGATATCGTGGAGAATTTTCTTTTGGAGGCTCGAGAGGAACATAATCATTATAGACGGGCGGGTTTTGGTGAGTTTCGTTAGGAATTATAGTTTTGTTTGTTTGGTTTTATTATTCTTGCTTTAGCATCACTTTTAAGTTATATTACTTTTTATTTGTCTTTTTCACTTATTTGTCTTCTTAGTTATTTGTCTTTTTATTTACCAGTTTTCTTATTTATTTATCTTATTATTTATTTGTAGTTTTATTTATTGTATCACGTAATAAAAATTATTATGTTCTAATTTCCGATTATAATTTCATTTTTCAGATACGTGGATATTTCCATTAGTGCAAATGGGGCAGCTGGGCGTGTTTCAAGACGCTCTTATAACAGAGAGGTTATTAGCGGAAGCTCCGTTAGGAACAAAAATGAACATTGCCACAGGGTATTTTAATTTAACGCAAAAGTACATGAGGACGATCATTTATAACTCGGTAGCCGAGTGTAATCTCCTTATGGCACATCCTAAGGTGAGTAAGCATTATTTTTAATATGAATCGAATTTGTTTCTAGACCTTGTTAAGAGTGTTACAATTTATCTAATGTGGATCTTCGTATAATGTGAAATGGTTATAATTATTACTTTAAATTTTATACAGATTAAGAAATGTTATATAAGATAATAAAATAAAGATTGAAATGTAAAGTTCCCCAGGTCAAGATGAAATATGATGAGTTAGTAGAAATAAAATTTCAAGTACTTTCTTGACAATTTTTAATTTTTCGCAAGGCGACCGGTTTCACCACTAAATCGTGGCTTCTTCAGGCCTCTAAAATAGTTACATTTGACAGCACATTAGGGATTACAGTTTAAAAAAATTTTCTATAAGAATATTAAAGAAATTATAATACTTGAAAAATATATAAAATACAAACTTACTTGTAGTCAGTATTTACCTCTTGTCATTTTTATATTAATTTTGTATATTGTTATCATTATACTTGATTTCTGAATTGTGCTATTTTTTGTTTTAATATTCTTTCAGCTTCACAAATTAAAATTTTGGATGAACACAGGACGTTCACGATTCGGGATAACAGCTGACATGCGATAAAATGTTTTTTGCATATATAAAACACGGAGTATCTGAATTTGTCGAATATTCAAGTATAGAATGCTTTATCTTTTAATGTATGTATGTAAAGTCGGTAAATTTTAGAACAGTTTTCTTTAAGTGTAAATATGACATCTCTAAACGGTAAGTGGTATGTGAGCAGGGGGCACAATGCCCTGTAATATTAGTTTATAAAGGGGTCTGTAATTTATATCTCCTTGTTCATTGAAGCAATTTAAGTTTTGGTTGTATCTAAGTTTATCAATTTCATAATTTTCAAGCAATTTCAATTTATGTCCCTTTCGGCATTGATGAAGAAGTTTAACATTGTTAAGACTTATTACGTGTCCATTATGATGTAAGTGCTTACCTACGGCTGAGTTTATTATATCTTTTTGATGTTCTTTAAATCTTTTTTTATAATTTGGCCTGTCTCTCCTACATAACTCGCGCCACAATAACAATTAATTATATAAACACCACTTTTATGTAAAGGGGGGTTCCGATCCTTATAATTCCCTAGATGACTTAGAATGTTATGCTCTGTTTTATAAACAATGTCAATCTTGTATTTCTTAAATATATTGGTTAATTTGTTACTATTGTAGTTGTTGTATGTGAAACTTCTATGTCTGGTGTTTTCTTTATTGTGTTTTGTGGGTATGTTAGTGTTTCTATTTATCATTGTGTTTATTTAGTGAGGATTGAATCCGTTATTAATGGCTATTTGTTTTATGATATTCATTTCTTGTATGTAATCCTGTTGTTCTTGGGGTATATTGTTAAGTCTGTGTATTAGAGAGTGAAAAGCGGCTTGTGTATGTTTGTGGTGATCAAGAGTTATTAGGAATAATTATAAGTGTGTGTGTATTTTTTCTATATATCTTATATTGTAAATTAGTGAGATTTCTATTTATAGTTATGTCTAAAAAATTTAATTTATTATTATTTTCATGTTCTAAAGTAAACTTGATATTGTTATGCATGTTATTAATGAATTTGTGCAGTGTGTCAACAAAATGTTCGTCGGTATTTTTATATATTATCATTGAATAAGTAGTGTACACTACTTATTCAATGATATTATCAATATATTGTCAACATATCGACCCCAGTATTTGATGTTATTAGTTAGTCTATGGTTTCCAAAAAGTCTGCCCTCGAAATCGTTCATGAATATGTCAGCCAGTAGACCGGATAAAGAGCAGCCCATTGGCAAACCCTCGTTCATTGTGTAAATATTATCTTGAAATTAGAAGAAATTTTGTTTAAGAACTGCGTTTATAAGCTTTTTTAATTGATCTTTGTGAGTATAATTGAGTTTGGTTTTATCTATTTTATTATTAATTAAGTTTGTAATATCAGTAATAGGAATGTTGGTGTATAAATTAATAATGTCGAATGAAAGCATGCGTGTATCGTTATCGATGTCAATATTGTTTATTTTATTGATGAGGTCTATTATGTTGACGATAGTGTATTTAGGTTTGAAATTTAAAATATCTGGTAGTTTAGTAGTTATGATTTTAGCTAGATTGCTGACCGGTGTGTCACGGAATGAGACAATGGATCTGACAGGGTGTCCTTCTTTGTGTAACTTTATAGTACTGTACATTTTGGGGATTAAAGGGTTCATTATATTAAGATTTTTGATATTATTGCCGTTATTATTTTCATATAAAAAAAACATTTTATCGCATGTCAGCTGTTATCCCGAATCGTTAACGTCCTCTGTTCGTTCAAAATTTTAATTTGTGAGCTGAAAGAATATTAAAACATAAAATAGAACAAATCAGAAATCAAGTATAATGATAACAATTTACAAAGTTAATATAAAAATGACAAGAGGTAAATACTGACTACAAGTAAGTTTGTTTTTTATATATTTTTCAACTATTATAATTTCTTTAGTATTCTTATAGAAAAATGTGTTAAACTGTAATCCCTAATGTGCTGTCTAATGTAACTATTTTAGAGGTCTGAGGAAACCACGATTTAGTGGCGAAACCGGTCGCCTTGCGAAAAATTAAAAATTGTCAAGAAAGTATTTGAAATTTTATTTCTACTAACTCATCAAAATAAAGATTAATATACAGTAGAGTGTCGATTATCTGAACGCTGGTTATCCAGAAGGTCGGTTATCCGAACATAATTTTCAACTATTGTTATTTAATCTATCTATTGGTTTGGGTTGAATAAAGAGCCTATAGTCTTGGTATTGGTTTATTTTTAAGAGGCACTAATGGGGTTTTAAAAGTCTAATAAAGGAATTTTTTTATTATTGTTTCATTCTTTTATTTTCTTTATTCTTTTCATCGACGGTTCACTTGTTATTTTGTTAGGTTTTCTGGATCGTATATTATTTGTTTTAAATTTATAATAAACTATCAACAACGACAAATACTTTAAAATTTTTCTTTCAGTCTTCTTTTTTATTTTAATTAAATCCATAATTTTGTTTTTTGTCATTTTCACTTATATTGTGTTATATAAGTGAAAATGACAAAAAAAACCAAATGAAGTGTTTAATTAAAATTTAAAAAAAGAACGAACGATTTTAAAGTGTTTGTACTTGTTGATAATTTATTATAAATTTTATAAAAAAATATACGATCCAGAAGAAGCTCATAAAATAACGAATGAAACGTTGATGAAAAGTACAAAGAAAATAAAATAATGCAACAATAATTAAAAAATTTCTTTATTAGAATTGAGAAATTGAAATAGGTACCTTCCTGTTGATTCTTTATTGTTCAAAGGGTGACCGGTTTTGCTTCACAGCATCTTCGGACTCCTTCAAGAGACATGATATTAATTATCACATAGGTTATAAAAGTTCATGTTGTAGTTAAATACAAGTTAGAAAATTTTTTTGCAATTTAAAAAAAGGCGGGTCTTATATAAACGTATAGTTAGTTTGAATTTCGAACTTACATGTGGTCACTGAAAATAAATTGCTTGGCACATCTTTTTAATAGGATCCAAGTTGAGGGCGTGGCTCTTACTGTTTTTATTATAAATATTTTTAATTTTATTATAAATATTTTTAATTTTATTATAAATATTTTTATTTATATTATAAATATTTTTATTTGTATTATAAATATTTTTATTTATATTTTTTATTTTTATTTATTATTTATTTTCATGTTTTTGATTTTTGCTTATTTATTCTTAATAGACAAATTGCACAAAAAATATTCGTAACAGATATATTAAATAATCATATTTTAACATTTCTGTATATGCATTCCCATGTATAAGACAATATGTAGTTGAATTGCAATAAAAAAATAGCCTTAAAATCCGCATTTGTCTTATAGGATAGATATAAATGATAGTAATGTTTCCATCATGACCTTTTGCTTTTTTTTATATTTGTTGATTTATTGGGAATAAACGTAGAAATAAATTTTAAATGGAAAATTTATGATTTTCAATTATATGGACCTTTATTCCCAATAAATCAACAAATATAAAAAAGATATAAATTATATGTAAGTACATTTGATAAATATATAAAATATAGAATGAAATTTCAACATTTGTCTTATACACCATTTGCCTTATACGAGGAAATATAAATAATATTATTATTGTTAATAATATAATTATTGTTAATAATATAATTATTGTTAAAGGTTATATCTACTCAATATCTAGATCTAAACAAGAAAATATAATACTCCCTCTGTCCGAATATAAGAGTCCCATTTTAATACAAATTTGTGTATAAAATAGGACTCTTATATTCGGACAGAGGGAGTATAATTGAATTTCTTGGGTAGCTTAGGTCTTATTTGAAAAAAATTCCTCTTTATTTAATTTTGCATCAGTTTATATTTTCCAACGGTTCGTGAAGTATTTCCTCGCATCTTCAGGGGTATACATATACACGGAAAGAATCAATAGAAGAATATGAAAATTCGTCGAAAGCACACTTAACTCATTCACATAATAATAATAATCTTTATTAATTGATATAAACTTGCATAACAACATCATCTTGGTTATGGTATAGTTGAACGTTAAAAGCTCCAGTTAAGTGTATTAAAAACCGAGCGCCAAAGACGCAAGGCGGCGAGCGAGCGCATCATGTCAATAATTTTAAAACAAAATTGGCAATCAATATTATACTACGTAACGATTAAGATAATATTTTAATCACCCGTTCTAATAATTTAGAAACTGTTCATATCAGTTGTAGTGATTTGGAATTTTTTTTTCTAATTTGTACTAATGATTAATTACAATGAAAGTGATGATGATGTTATTGTAGTACATTAAAGCAGATAGTTCAGAATCTAAACTTTAAAATGCGCTCTATAAGAAGATTAAAAAAAAAATTAAGTCGATATTTAACAATTACTAACTATGATGTTACATCTTGTGTAATGTATAGTTGAACGTTAAAAGCTCCGGTTGAGTGAGCTCAAAGTCCCAGTAATTTAAAAACAAAATTGACAATTAATATTATACAAGGTACTGCTTAAGATAATATTCTTTTTATCGATTCTAATAAGTTCTGATTTGTTTACTATTATCAGTTCTAATGATTTGGATTTTTTTTAAACAAATTAAATCTATATTTAATAATTTTATTGCTTTTACGATTTGGGTAACATTCAGTTCTGATATAATCATGTTAGTTGATTGTAATACATTAAAAGCTCCAATTGAGTGTATTAAAAACGAGCGCCGAAGGCGCGAGGCAACGAGCGAGCTTAGCGAGCGAGCTCGAGTCCCAGTAATTTAAAAACAAAATGGACAATCAATATTATATAAGGTAATGATTCAGATAATATTTTTATTATCCATTCTAATAATTTCTAATTTGTTTACTATTATCAGCTCTAATGATTTGGATTTTTTTTAAACAAATTAAATATATTTAATAATTTTATTGCTTTTATGTTTTGGATAACATTCAGTTCTGATATAATCATGTTAATTGATTCCAACATATTAAAAGCTCCAGTTGACTGTATTAAAAGCGAGCGCCGAAGGCGCGAGGCGGCGAGTGAGCGAAGCGAGCGAGCTCGAAGTCCTAGTAATTTAAAAACAAAATTGACAATTAATATTATACAAGGTACTGATTAAGATAATATTCTCTTTATCGATTCTAATAAGTTCTGATTTGTTTACTATTATCAGCTCTAATGATTTGGATTTTTTTTAAACAAATTATATCTATATTTAATAATTTTATTGCCTTTACGTTTTGGGTGACATGTGATGATAAGTGACTGGGTATCTGTGTATCTATCTATCTCAGTGGGTTTTCGATTTAATTAATACTAGATATCAAATATTTTTAATTTCAGGCAAACGGTTTTCTAGGTGCCAAAGGACCTGCAGGCGGCATTCCCGATGCATATAGTTTAATTGCACAAAGATTTAATAGCAAATTGGAGAAGCTGGGTCAGCTTTCCAGGATATCTTTGCAAGAATATCTTCGGGAGGGGTGGACATATCATGCCAAGGGATTGTGGTTCGTTTATTTTATAATATTAAGTATTATCATGATATTTATTTTGTTTAGTTATTTTATATTTTTTATTAATATTATTATTTATTATAAATTATATTTATATATATATTATATTATTTATTATTATAAATAATATTTATTATAATAAATAATAATATTTATTATAATAATAATATTTTATAAGATAGAATCTATTTTATAACTGTTCCAATAATAATATTGCTTACACCAACAATTTTATTTTTTATTTTTAGGTATTATGCCCCAGATTCGGAAGATCCCTGTTTAACCCTGATAGGATCCCCGAACTTCGGAGAACGGTCGGTAAAACGCGACTTAGAAACCCAGATAGCCATAGTGACGGAAAATCCGGATTTCCGAAAAGAGCTGCACAAGGAATGTTCGAGACTGTACCAATTAGGCTTGCCAGCGCAAATGGATAGAGTTATACCAAATTGGGTTTACGTTATGGTTTTCCTATTCAGAGACTACTTTTGAGACAGTAGTGCAAAAGTATGTGCATTTTTCGTATACGTCTTGTATTATTATTAAACGTTTGCCAATGAACGGGTATTTATTTATTTATTTATTGTTCCATCTTTATAGTCTATGATGTCGTTCCATCTTTATAATCTATGTTGTCGTTCAAATGATTTAATAAAATATTACGTTAAAAATAATTCGATGTTTTTGTTCATAAATGAATAATTCTATTTTGAACTACATACATATAATTACATATATGTGATATAATCAAAAAATTTGGGGTTAAAGCACATATATGTATGTACAGATTATAAACACAGAGTACTTTGTGTTATAAGTATCAAAAACATTAGTTAGTGAGCAAAATATTACTTACCAACTAAACAATGCAATGCAGAAAACCCATTCAGACATATTTTCTTAAAATTACTCCCATTTTTTTCACTAATTTTCTTAAAATAAAAAAATTTAAATCATAACACGTAAAAAATGCAAAATGGCCACCATTGTTGTTCTTTTGTCAAATGCAGAAACCAATCTGATTGGTCCATGGCCATCTAATTGTGGGGTGATTTTTAATTTCAAATGACCATTGAGCAAATGACAAGAGTCAAATTTGTATCATTGACCTAATAAAGAGGGATATGTTCTATGAGGTGTATACATATGTATTAAAAGTAAAATATGGATATTTATAATTTCTAGTGTTGAATAAAATATCAAATAATGTATTATTATTCTACATGTTGTTTGAAATGATGTAATAAAATGCTTCGTGTTTGTTTATAATCGAATAATTTAATTCTTAACTATATCCAAGAATTATTAAAATATTATGTACATACCAAAGGTTTTCTAAAACAAAAACCAATGAAATTTTCATTTTTTTTATTGACATTCTTTTGAAAAATAAACTATCGTTTAATCTTCTTCTTCTTCGGCTGCTGCGCCACCGGTTCCCTTGCGGAGGTTCTTCCTCTTGACGCGGCCGGGCCTGCCGCCTCCGAAGGGCGACTTCAGCGAGAAGTCGATGTGTTTCTGCGAGTCCAGGCGGACGATGAACGATGGGATGTTCACGACTTGCTTGCGGACACTGTAATTAATTACACATTCAATCTCACATAAATATTTATAAATAAAAACAATAAATATAAAACTTAAAATAGAGAACTTAAAACAGGTATTTTTTTTTAAATTAAGAATATGTCGCCTCACAAGGTACCCACCGTAACCTGAAGCGGTTAATGCGGGGCATAAGCTGGTATCATTCCTCTACGAGTACCTTTCAGCACTAACAAAGTTTGGGAACACAATGCTAGCAACTCTAGGCTCGAACTTTAATAAATATAAACAAAATAATATATAAGTAAAATTAATCGTAATACCTCTAGCCATTAGCTGAAACTAGAGACGTTTCAAACAGTTAAGGCGTTAGATGTTTATCTAAGTGGCCTATCTGATTAAATGGTCGTGGTATCACATTTTCAGGGTGTAGGAAATTATTCCAAGTGACCCTTATGAAAACCAAAGATCCATGTGTGAATCAAATGCCAAGCGAAACTTAGCTAAGATCATTACCGAATGTGCCTTTGGCGGATGAGGACTCGGGCGTGATGGATAGACTTAGCAAGGCCGAGCTTGAAGACCTGAGTCTGAAGGCGACGCTCCAAGAAATCTTCTATTTTCAAACCCAACACGTAATCGAGTTTCATTCTGCCTTCGTCTAAGACACCGATGCGAACGAGACGGCGGAGTAGTGCGTTACCTGCAAGTAGAAAGATATTTAAAAATAAATTAAATAAATTTAATGTTTCAAAAAATAAAGATAAAATAAATTTAAAATAAAAATTTTTTATCAATATTAATTGTCTCCGTTACTTTCGGCACAGGGAAATCTATGGCAAGAGATCACCCTGCTTCCTAGCTGGAGTTTAATATACCCTGGTTTATTAATTTTTCAATTCTGGCACTCGTTTATAAACATTTTGGTTTATAAGAGCGTGGCGACAGGGATAATAATAATAATCTTTTAAAATTGTAAATTTTAACAATAAAAAAAAATTATTTAAAAATATAATCGCACCTTCGAACAACCTCTTAGGGTCCTTCTCTTCAAGGGTGAGCAATTCTCTGGCAGCTTTACGGATCTTAGCGAGGGTATATTTCACCCTCCAGACTTCGCGCTTATTGCGGAGACCATATTCACCGATGATCTTCAACTCTTGATCCAGTCGAGCCTTCTCATAAGGACGACGTGGAGTAACGTATGTTTTCGAACATACCGACGGAATCCTTCCGTTTACCATTTTGGCGGTGAGATGTTAACCTGTAAAATAAAATAAAAATAAGCACACGTACTTTACAAAACTTATATTTTCATTATATTTAAAAAAATAAAACCGTTATATTTAAAAAAAATAAAACCGTTATATTTAAAAAAAATAAAACCGTTATATTTAAAAAAAATAAAACCGTTATATTTAAAAAAAAAATAAAACTGAATAAATCTTCATAATCAAGCCACCTATGCATGACATTCTATAGAACAGTACAAGCAACATAACCTACAAATTACAACCAAAAAATTCTGCGAAATTTCATAAAATAATGTCCCCCTGCCATGAATCAGACAAGCAAAAGTGCATTCTGGGATTAAACAAGGGATTTTCTCTCGCCTTATTCGATTAGGTGTCTTCGGATTTGTTACGAAGCACCTTGCCCAAGAAATAAGGCTATAACCACGACTTAAATCAAGAAATATTTCGATCATCGCGCGAAATTAAAGCGATAAAACATGATAAACACGAAATTAGGACTCATTTTAATGTAATTGTAATAGTATTTTTGTTCTATAGCATTAAATGAACATCTATCGAAATAAATAAACTTGGATGAAAAGGAGAAATTACTTACGCGTCTCACCTCGACGAACACTGGCGATAAAAGAAGATCGCTTTGGTTGAGAAATCCTAGCAAGCAGCTGTCATGTACGCGCATGCGCTGTTTATCACACAAATGAAAAAAGAACTGCTGTAATCAAACTGCATTCCCACTTTCAACAAAAATTAACTAAAAATGCAAAAATATCTGAAATTATATAACGTATATTTCCATACATTATATAACATTTATATATTTAATACTAAATTATGCATATTTAATACTAAATTAAGCATATTTTAGTCAAACGAGGCTTTATATGAAAACTCCGAAACGCTCAATTGACCCACCGTGCCGATCACACACCTGTCAGGCAAAGGCGCGCGATTTAAATACGTAATGACAGTTCATTAATACATACTTTAAATCGATACGACTAAAGCAGAAAAGAATGGTTTTGCCGCATTTTTTGATTTGTTTAGAAGGTAAAAATAATTTGAGAGCTTTTTAAGACTTTTGTGCGTCTTTTTACGACTTTTGTGCGCCTTTTTAAGATTTTTGTGCGTCTTTTTAAGATTTTTGTGCGTCTTTTTAAGATTTTTGTGCGTCTTTTTAAGATTTTTGTGCGTCTTTTAAGACTTTTGTGCGTCTTTTTAAGATTTTTGTGCGTCTTTTTAAGACTTTTGTGCGTCTTATTAAGTCTTTTGTGCCGTTTTAACGCGTTTGCAAAGCTTTAAAGCGCTTACGTGCGCAATTAAACCTTATTTTTGCACGATAAACGCAAGTGTCAAGAGCCTGACTTTCACCGCGTTATAAGTGTTTATAAATAAAGTCCATTCTGTTGTGATCACCAGTTACATAAATACTTTTGCCGAAATGCTGATAAATACACCAAAGTTTGAGATTGAGTAATTATGTTTTCATTTCGGGCGGCCCAGCAATCTCTATTGGCCCAAAATATAATTCGTAGGTTGTCTGTGTCAAGTAGCGAATTTCAATCGACAAATTCTTCGTGTTGTTCGCATAATTTCGCATTTTTGGGGCCCCGAGCTTCTAGGCAAGACTTCTGTAAACATTTTCCTAAGAGCTCAGGGTATGTTAACCTTAAATGAACGTTTGTTCGTAGATTAACCACGTTGTTGTCGTTTGTTTACATTTTTTTGCAACGTCATTTATTTGTGTTTAACCTTGTCATAACATTGGGAAATTGGAGTAATTTATTCTATTTTGTTTAATATCATTTCATGTACTTATTTTAATTGGTTTAATTGAGTTATTTTAGTTTTAATATTTACTATACTGTTTCGTTCATTTATTTCATTTCACATAATCGTTTAATGTTAGTTTATTTATTTTATTTTTCTGTAATTACAGCTAATACTGTTCTATAAAATACATTTATTAAATAAAATTTAATACTTACCTCTTTAAATATTAAATAAATCGCTAGATGATGTTCCTTGCAACTTAAAATCACTAAATTAATGTTTATTGTTGTGTTTATTTATTTTAATATTTATTGTTTTTAGACAATTATATTTTAAACCAACGTTTCTACACACCCGAGGAATGGCTTCGAAAGGCGATGTTGCCTCCGGTGGGCAATCGAAAAACGTAAACCGGTTAGCTTTGGAAAAATCTCCGTATTTGTTGCAACATGCTACAAATCCAGTCGATTGGTATCCGTGGGGCCAGGAAGCCTTTGACAAGGCTAAGAAGGAGAATAAGTTGATTTTTCTGTCTGTAGGATATTCAACTTGCCATTGGTAAGCAGGTCTTATTTTATTATTATTAATATATTTTATTAGTATTAATTTTATTATTGTTATTAATTTTATTATTGTTATTAATTTTATTATTGTTATTAATTTTATTATTATTATTATTCAAAATTGAAATGTAATTAACTCTCCTTATTAAATGAATATATCATTAAAATAATACTAAAAATAAATTCTTAATGAAGTCTGTTATTCATTTAACATTGAATTCATTGACCTCATGTTATGGTAATTAAACAATAAGTACTGAATAGTAGACAGGTTACTTTACTCTTCAGGTATTACTATATATGAACGAGCAACACAATTTATCAAGGATTTCCTCACTGAGTCAGTATCAAGTACTATAAAAAAAAAACATGTAAAACTATGACACAGTGTGTACAAAAAATTATAAGATTGGTACCTTGATGAATAATGTATATAAAAAAAATTATGTAAAAATAGACATAGTGCTTATGGAGAATTAGAAGATTCAACCACTTACCTTCTTGCTTTCACGTTAATCGCCCTCGATTCGCCAGGTCTCCTCTCTGAGGCGATCTTTGGTTCCTAAAACAAAAAGGAGACAAGAGAATATAAAATTTAAATGTAATGTAGAATTAAATATTAAATTTAATGATAATTCTTCAAATTAACTTTAGTCTTATTACAGAATTGCAATCAGTATCTGATATATGTAATGTAAGAGCTATCAATGATTCAGATTCATTTAATCTCATTGCAGGTGCCACGTAATGGAAAAAGAGAGCTTTGAAAACGACTCAGTCGCTGAAGTCTTAAACAAATATTTTGTCAGCATTAAAGTCGACCGAGAAGAACGTCCCGATGTGGACAGACTGTACATGACATATGTTCAAAGAACAACCGGGAGCGGAGGTTGGCCCATGTCCGTGTTCATAACCCCGAATTTGGAGCCGCTTTATGGGGGCACTTATTTTCCCCCGGAAGACAAATATGGAAGAGTCGGGTTCAAGACGTTGCTACAGATGATCGCTAAGCAATGGATGGAGAAGCATTCTGTTCTCGGAGCTGAAGGTATTATTTGCTATTTTAATTTATTAGTTACTCTTTTAATTTATTATTACTATTTTAATTTATTATTACTATTTTAATTCATTATTACTAGTTTAATTTATTTGTTACTGTTTTAATTTATTATTAAAAATATTTAGTATTAAAAATATTATCTGATTCATTCGGTTATACCACATTATTCTGTTGTATAAAATTGATTTTCCAATTATTGATATGATGCGCTCGCTCGCTTCGCTCGCTCACCGCCTCGCGCCTTCGGCGCTCGTTTTTAATAATGTCAACTAGAGCTTTTAACGTTCAACTGTATGTTACCCAAAATCTAAGATCATAGTTAACTATTATTAAAATTTTTATTTTTTTTAAATTTCTTTATAGCATCCGTTTTGAAGTTTACATTCTAAGCTATATTTTGAACCATAACCAGAAAAAAATTTCACACTACTAGATCTGATAATAGTAAACAAATCTAAACTTATTAGAATGGATAATAAAAATATTATCTTAATGATCACCTTGTATAATATTGATTGTCAATTTTGTTTATAATTGTGAGAACGTTATGCTTGCTCGCTTTGCTCGTTTGCCACCTCGCACCTTCGGCGCTCACTTTTAATACAGTCAACTGGAGCTTTTAACATTCAACTATATGTTGCCCAAAATCTAAGATCATAGATAGCTGTTATTAAAATTTTTATTTTTTTAAATTTCTTTATAGCATCCGTTTTGAAGTTTACATTCTAAACCATATCCAGAACCATAACCAGAAAAAAATTTCACACTACTAGATCTGATAATAGTAAACAAATCAGAACTTATTAAACTGGAGAATAACAATATTATCTTAATGATCACCTTGTATAATATTGATTGTCAATTTTATTTATAATTGTGAGGCCGTTACGCTCGCTCGCTCGCCGCCTCGCGCCTTCGGCGCTCGCTTTTAATACACTCAATTGGAGCTTTTAATGAGTTACGATCAATTAACATGATTATATCAGAACTGAATGTTACCCAAAACGTAAAGGCAATAAAATTATTAAATATAGATAATAGTAAACAAATCAGAACTTATTAAACTGGACAATAACAATATTATCTTAATGATCACCTTGTATAATATTGATTGTCAATTTTATTTATAATTGTGAGGACGTTACGCTCGCTCGCTTCGCTCGCTCGCCGCCTCGCACCTTCGGCGCTCGCTTTTAATAATGTCAACTGGAGCTTTTAACGTTCAACTGTATGTTGCCCAAAATCTAAGATCATAGTTAGCAATTATTAAAATTTTTATGTTTTTAAAAATTTCCTTATAACATCCGTTTTTAAGTTTAGATTTTAAATCATATCTTGAACCATAACTAGAAAAAAATTCCACACTACTAGATCTGATAATAGTAAACAAATCAGAACTTATTAAACTGGACAATAACAATATTATCTTAATGATCACCTTGTATAATATTGATTGTCAATTTTATTTATAATTGTGAGGACGTTACGTTCGCTCGCTTTGCTCGCGCGCTGCCTCGCGCCTTCGGCGCTCGCTTTTAATAATCTCAACTGGAGCTTTTAACGTTCAACTGTATGTTATCCAAAACCTAAGATCGTAGGTAGCTATTGTTAAAATTTTTAATATTTTTTTAATTTCCTTTTAGCATCCGTTTTTAAGTTTACATTCTAAACCATATCCAGAACCATAACCAGAAAAAAATTTCACACTACTAGATCTGATAATAGTAAACAAATCAGAACTTATTAAACTAGACAATAACAATATTATCTTAATGATCACCTTGTATAATATTGATTGTCAATTTTATTTATAATTGTGAGAACGTTACACTCGCTCGCTCGCCGCCTAGCGCCTTCGGCGCTCGCTTTTAATACACTCAATTGGAGCTTTTAATGTGTTACGATCAATTAACATGATTATATCAGAACTGAATGTTACCTAAAACGTAAAAGCAATACAATTATTAAATATAGATTTAATTTGTTTAAAAAAAATCCAAATCATTAGAGCTGATAATAGTAAACAAATCAGAACTTATTAGAATCGATAAAGAGAATATTATCTTAATCAGTACCTTGTATAATATTTATCGTCAATTTTGTTTTTAAATTACTGGGACTTCAAGCTCGCTCGCTTCGCTCACATACATTACACAAGATGTAACATCATAGTTAGCAATTATTAAATATGGACTTAATTATTCTTTTTTTTAATTTTCTTATAACACCCGTTTTAAAGTTTAGATTATAAACTATCCGCTTTAATGTACTACAATAACATCATCATCACTTTCATCGTAAATAATCATTAGTACAAATAAGAAAAAAAATTCCAAACCACTACAACTGATAATGAACAGTTTCCAAATTATTAGAACGAGTAATAAAAATATTATCTTAATCGTTACGTAGTATAATATTGATTGCCAATTTTGTTTTAAAATTATTGACATAATGCGCTCGCTCGCTTCGCTCGCTCGCCGCCGCGCGCCTTCGACCCTCGGTTTTTAATACACTCAATTGGAGCTTTTAATGTGTTACGATCAATTAACATGATTATATCAGAACTGAATGTTACCCAAAACGTAAAGGCAATAAAATTATTAAATATAGATAATAGTAAACAAATCAGAACTTATTAAACTGGACAATAATAATATTATCTTAATAATCACCTTGTATAATATTAATTGTCAATTTTATTTATAATTGTGAGGACGTTTAGCTCGCTCGCTTTGCTCGCTCGCCACCTTTTAATTTTAACTGGAGCTTTTAACGTTGAACTATACAATAACCAAGATGATGTTGTTATGTAAGTTTATATCAATTAATAAAGATTATCATTATTATTATTATTATGTGAATGTGTTAAGTGTGTTTTCGACGAATTTTCATATTCTTCTATTGATTCTTTCCGTGTATATCTGTGTATATGTATACCTCTGAAGATGCGAGGAAATACTTTGCGAACCGTTGGAAAAAATAAACTGATGCAAAATTGAATAAAGAGGAATTTTTTTCAAATAAGACCTAAGCTACCCAAGAAATTCAATTATATTACATTTTCTTGTTTAGATATTGAGTAGATATAACCTTTAACAATAATTATATTATTAACAATAACAATATTATTTATATTTCCTCGTATAAGGCAAATGGTGTATATGATAAATGTTGAAATTTCATTCTATATTTTAGATATTTATCAAATGTACTTACGTATAATTTATATCTATGCTATAAGACGAATGCGGATTTTAAGGCTATCTTTTTATTGCGATTCAACTACATATTGTTTTATACGTGGAAATGCATATGCAGTACGTTAAAATATGATTATTTAATATATCTGTTAAGAAAATTTTTGTGCTATTTGTCTATTAAGAATAAGCAAAAATGAAAAACATGAAAATAAATAATAAATAAAATTAAAAAATATAAATAAAAATATTTATATTAAAAATAAAAATATTTATAATAAAATAAAAATATTTATTGAAAATTGTTGAGGCCTGGCAAGGGTAATTTGACGATTTTGTTTAATTAAATAAATTTCCTTGTTATTTATTATATAGTATATAATATCAGGACAAAGCACCCGAAGATGACCGCAGCTGCAGGTGGAAACGCGTAGTGCGACAAATAAATAATAAATAACAAGGAAATTTATTTAATTAAACAAAATCCTCAAAAATATTTATAATAAAATTAAATAAATACAGTAAATCTTTCAATAAAGCCCCGGGTTCTTATTTACAATTTACATATTATTAGAACGGGTAATAAAAATATTATCTTAATCATTACGTTGCATAATATTGATTGCCAATTTTGTTTTAAAATTATTGACATGATGCGCTCTCTCGCTTCGCTCACTCGCCGTCTCGCACCTTCGGCGCTCGATTAACTCGATTAACTGGAGATTTAACGTTCAACTATACAGTAACCAAGATGTAAGAAAATCATAGTTAGCAATTATTAAATATAGCTTTAATTATTTTTTCTTAATTTAATAATAATAATAATAATTGCTAATTATAATGTTACGTCTTGGATATTGTAGAGTTGAATGTTAAGAGCTCTAGTTAAGTGTATTAAAATCGAGCGCCGAAGGCGCGAGGCGGCGAGCGAGCGAGCGCATATTGTTAATAATTTTAAATCAAAATTGACAATCAATATTATACAACGTAATTGTTAAGTTAATATTTTTATTACCCGTTCTAATAATTTGGAAACTTACTATTATCAGTACTAATGATTATTAAATGTAGCTTTAATTAATTTTTTATAATTCTTCTATAGCACCTAGTTTTAAAGTTAAAGGCCTCACAAATGATCACTTAAATTCTGCAGTTTAATTGCACAGAAAAACTGCTAAATTAAAAAAATTAATTATAGCTGTATTTAATAATTGCTAATTATAATCTTACATCTTGGATATTATAGAGTTGAATGTTAAGAGCTCCAGTTAAGTGTATTAAATACGAGCGCCGAAGGCGCGAGGCGGTTAGCAAGCGAGCGCATCATGTTAATAATTTTAAAATAAAATTGACAATCAATATTATACAACGTAACGGTTATGATAATATTTTTATTACGCGTTCTAATAATTTGGAATCTTGTTATTATCAGTACTAATGATTATTAAATATAGCTTAAATTAATTTTTTATCATTTTTCTATTGATTTGAAATTTTTTTAATAAGTGTATTCTAATAGTTAGTAAACTTATGATAAAAATAATGATGAAGTTATCTTAGTATATACAGTCGACTCTCGTTAATTCCAACCAACCTCGTTGATTTCAATCTTTGATAATACAAATTATTTGATTATTCAAACTTGTCACTTAGTAACTTCGGTAAATCGAAAGAAACCTATGTATTTTAATATACTTGATAATAATAAATAAATAGTAATAAAAAACCATAATTGTGGCAAGGATTGTGAGGAGATTCTATAATTCGAAACGGAGCTTCATCCCCTCTCTATATTTCAAAAATTCCCTCAAGCAGCGCCGATTAGTTTAATCTTGCAAACTCAACTTTATAAACAAATTTTGTTCATTTCGACGATGACGTAGCCACATTGTGTTGCTTATCAGATATTGAAATTCAACTATAGTATTACATCACAAGAGACCAGAAAATCTTTAGGCACACTTTGTAATTTTACGTTTAAAATAGATGTAAACGATAGTATATTTTCTGCATTAGTTACTTCAGGAAATGCTGTAGATCGAACATGTCAGGTATCATTAAAACAAAAAATAATTCTTGATTTTTTTAAGTCGTACATGTATGTACCTTCATGCTTGCATATATATATATTTTTTAAACGGTCCAGTTAGGTGTATAAAAAATCGATAGATTTATTGTTTATACGTTCCGTTTTACTTGATAGGATTTGTCAATTTTTTTTTTCTGGGATATAACTATTATTTTATACGTAGAAAAGATACGGTATGTTAAAATATGATTATTCAATATACTTATTAAAATTAAATAAGTAAAATGAAAAAAATTAATATTGTAAATAAGAATTTAAAAAATAATTAGTAAATATAAATATGAAAAAATAAATCATGAAAAAAATATGTGAAGATAAAAAAATAAAAGGCAAAACACAAATAAAAAACAACAACTAAAAATAAATAAACACATATGAATTAAAAAGCTAATAAAAATAAAGAATCAAATAATAATAAAAAAACAAATAAAAAAAGAGAATCAAATAAGAATAAAAAAAACATATAAACCTAAAGAATCAAATAAAAATAAAAAAACAAATAATAACAAAAATCAAATAATAAGAAACAACAAATAGTAACATAAAAACAAATAATAAGAAAAAACAAATAATAAAAAAAACAAATAATAAAAAAAACAAATAATAAAAAAACAAATAATAAGAAAACAAATAATAAAAAAAACAAATAATAAAAAAAACAAATAATAAGAAAACAAATAATAAGAATAAACAAATAATAAAGAAAATCAAGTAATAAGAAAAATCAAAAAAAAATAGCAATCAAAAATTAAATACTAATAAAAATTGTTTTTGTTTCAGCGAAACAATCAATCTCAGCCATGCAAAAACTAGTAGAACACAAATTCGCCTCCTCCTCGGAAATCAACGTCCCCCGCGAAGAAAGCTGGCACAAATGTTTAAACCAATTCACGAAGGCCTACGAGAAGGAATTCGGGGGTTTCAGCAGGGCTCCCAAGTTCCCCCAGCCTACTATATTCAACTTCCTGTTCCACATGTACGCCAACAACAAAAATAGCGAACAAGGAAAACATTGCCTCGATATGTGTTTATACACTTTGAAGAAAATGGCATATGGGGGAATACACGATCATGTGAATTGCGGGTTTGCTAGATATTCGGTTGACGGAAAGTGGCATGTCCCGCATTTTGAGAAAATGCTTTATGATCAAGCGCAAATTGCTATTGCTTATTGTGACGCGTATGTCGTAACGAAAGATGAGTTTTTCGCGGATATTGTTCGGGATATTTTGACTTACGTGTCTCGGGATTTGAGTCATCCGTTGGGCGGGTTCTATGGAGCGGAAGATGCCGATTCGTATCCGTTTGCCGGTGCCTCACATAAGCAAGAGGGCGCCTTTTGTGTTTGGGAATATGATGAAATTCAGAATTTGTTGGATGAGAAGACCGATGAGCTCTCGCATGCGGAAATATTCACTTATCATTATAACGTAAAGAAGGGCGGAAACGTTAATTCGGCGCAAGATCCTCACGGCGAGCTGAAGAATAAGAATGTTTTGCATGTGTTCGGGTCTTTCGAACATACCGCCGAGAAGTTCGGAATATCTGTGGAGAAATTAAAGGAAATTTTGGGGAAATGCCATAAGGTGTTGTACGACGTGAGGCAAGAGAGGCCGAAGCCACATGTTGATACGAAGATCGTAACGTCTTGGAACGGGTTGATGATATCGGCTTATGCGCAGGCGGGATTCGTGCTGAAGGATCAAAGTTATATTAGCAGGGCTGTTGAGGCGGCGAACTTTATCAAGAAATATTTGTACGAAGAGAAGGAGACGAGTTTGCTGAGGTGTTGCTACAAAGGGGATGATGGGGAGATTGTTCAGATGTATGTACTATTTATATATCATGTAATACTTCAATATTCAAATATTACTGTTTTTTTTCTTGTCAATTCAGATCGGTCCCAACGCTTGGATTTTTGGACGACTACGCTTTTTTGATAAAAGGTCTGCTTGACTTATATGAGGCATCGCTAAATGCGGAATGGTTGCAATGGGCAGAGGCTTTGCAGGAGCAGCAGGATAGCAAATTTTGGGATTCTGCGACTTACGGATATTTTACTAGCCGAGCCGGAGATCCATGTATTTTGATTCGGGATAAAGAGGGTAAGTGTTGAAGTTTTTTTTTATTATCTAAGATGTTTAATCTACTTTATATTATATTATATTATATATATATTATATAATATATATATATATATATATATATATATATATATATATATATATATATATTATATTAATAAACTCTTCTCTTCATTTTTATAAAATTCTACCG
>JAWQRP010000311.1:0-31786 GCA_033557875.1 Quadriops clusia
ATTTAATATTGTTGAACTGAAAATTTATGTTTTTAGATTTAATAACATTCGACTTTTGCATTAAATGCGAAATTTTTAATTTAAATTAACATGATTAAAAGCAACGGTATTTAATTTAAATGAGTTGTTGAATCAAATACATTTTATTCATTTCAAAAACATACATCATAGACTGGTTATTAAATGCAAAACTTTTAAAATTACCTGCAATTTTTTTGATTTTGAAGTAAAATTTCTTTGTGTGCAGGCAGGCTATTGCTTCTCATCTATAAAATTACTCCCAACATTAAACATTTTCTAAATTTAAATGTTATATTTAGGAGGTAATCAATGTTATAGTTTATATGAATGGAATGTCAGTTTCCACTGATACACAAAATTTAGCTAATGTTTTTTAGTTCTGTAAGATGCATTTGCATTTGAACTATTATAATTTCATTATTATGAATATATTTTTTTATATTTGCTCTATCAATAGATTTATTTGAATAATATAATCTTTGTAACTCCATTGAGAATGAGAAAATCTTGACTTATTAAACAAATAAATATTTCATGTCAATTTTAAACATACTTCCTAACGATTGCAATTCTTCTTGGGCTTTCGTCCTTTTTTTAAAACAAATCAAACACTGCGATGGTTTCAAACGTTCTCTTTATTTTCACATAAATCGAATTTATGTTACGATTAAATATACTTCGTATGATATTACTATTGTCATAGTTTTAATTTCTAATTAACTTGTGCTTATGCCTAAATAGGTCTTGTTTTATACCACGCCGATTACGCAGATAGAAAAAACTGAATATTTATTAATATAAAAATGTATGCGGCTTGATATTAACGGCAAGATAAAAGCAAATATTTGTATAAAAAGCCAAATTAAATATTCATAGCGCAAACATTGCAGCTAGTATTAATAATTTATTAACGTTAGATCATTCACGAGCGAATCCATTTTTCCACACTTTCTGACCGCGTGTATTTTCATCTAACTTCAACAATAAAATTACATTAATAGTTCGCGTTTACTTTTGGTTCGTCAATATTATAAGTCAAATATAAAAATTACTACGCTATAATTTTACCATTTTCTAGCTACAATCATTTCCCCTTCAACCTCCGGTAGGTAGGTTCACGTAACATATTCCAAATAACAACGCAAAAACTGCAAGAGCAAATATGAAATAAACGTATAAAATTACAAAGTACTTTTTGAAAACGTACTACAATATAACGGAAGGAATGCTCTTTTATTACACTTTTGTGAATTGGAACCGTGAGCGAGCGGAACAAAAAACAAGAATAGAATCGAATTTAACCCCCTAATAATCGTAAGAATGGGGTAGGAAATACCGCGTTTTCTTATATAAGGTGCCAGCAGCCACGGCCGCGCAGACAAGAAGGTAATATAATAAAACTGCTTTACTATAGTATAAAACGTTTATATTTTAACCGGCGCTCCATCGCTGAGGCTGTTGCTGTAAATGAGAATTTTTAAGTGCCTCTCGAAATGACTATTGGTTCCTAAAACACCAATTCAAGTCTCAAATGCGCTAGTTACTTGAATTATAATTTAGAAAATTAATTAAGGAGGCGTCATTCTGAGAAATTTTGTCAGGTTTCCCCATTATTAAAATGTACTTAAGTGTACCTTCAAGTTGTTAAGGCAGGCCAACTTATGTAAATTGCCTTTCTCGCTCAAAGTTTCTTTCGAAGTCAGTCTCCACCTGTCGCCCAAAATTTCAATTTTTAAGTGAAACATAAACCAAAATTGAACAAAGTTGCAACCAATTGTTTTAACCCTTCCTATTTCCATACAACCTTTTATTTTCATTAAATCTTACTGTCTTAATGAAACTACTGCAAAAAATATCCATTACTAAAACAAACCCACAAAAAATAATTAGCATATTCGTGTAAAGATCGCCTCGAGATTAACGCGCAACTGTGCCCCAACTAATTATTTCATTTTCAATACACTCATTTTAGAAGGCCTGGCTGGAAGGGACTGTGCAAACGCTCCAATCCTTTACGTCAATAAGCTGCCTAATCTTTTTAACTGGCGCGCCAATTTTGGCGTCGCTTTTAAATTTTAAAAAGAGATTTCCCTGTTTACTTTACCTTAAATGCTATGTGACCCCCCGTTTTGTCTGGGTAATGAATTCAGGTGGCTTTCGAATCTAATGAATAATGTGTTTAAAACGAAACTTTATTCCCATGAAATTCCGGCGTTCAAGGCAAAGTTTGGGGAATATAAAGTTATTATGAACTACGTTCAGATATTCATAAAGCCAGAGCTGGTGTATTGTTTAGGACGAATTTCTCTTGAATTAACAATTTTTTTTACATTGAATTTTTATGCAAGAAAATAGTGCAGCAAAAAGAATATCAAATCAAGCTGCCGCGATTTCTTAAAAGGCGACGCATTTGTCAATTCGTTGCGCTGTTGAAGTTGTCGTACATCTCTTTAGATTACAATTTTCTTCCTGTTCAACAATTAGCAAATTTCTGCAACCTGCAGCGACAAGAGATGCAATTAAAACACGTCTTTTACAGAGATAAATGTTCCGATAGCTTCTGAAGCCGAGAAGTAAATAAACTTCCATCAGATAATAATAATAATAGAAACCTCATTTATTTCACGAGGTGTTGCTAACGGATATTGGCTGACAAATTATTTTTTGTGACGAGTTTCTGGCTTATCTTTTAATTTAATCAATAATGTGAAAGCAAAAAATCAATTTATTCTTTAGGCAGACGTTAGTGATGGGTAGACGTGCTACTTGTGAAAGAAATTCATATATGCTCAATTAAAATTCATTCACTCGTATTGATCTGTATATATTATTTATATCTAAAAATAAAACCGCAAAAGCATAGACAGGTAATTCGATAATGCACGTTTGCCGTTATTCTCTAGCACTAACCGGCAATGACAAATAATCGTGTGTATGCGTAGAGTGAGTTCGCACATCGATAATGTGCGGGTGAATAAAATTTAATGTCGAAACGGTCGTTTGTTTGCTCCCAAATCCCTGCAAACCGAATTAATACGAAAAAGCAATAAAAATAAACAATAAAAACACCGAAATCCGTTTTTGAGCAAAATCAAATTACATCGTTGCAGCAGCATATGTACGAACGGTAGAAATTACGATAAATGTCCGGGCATACAACAATTAAAAATGGGCGGTGTGGGCTATTAAAACCAGCACTATGAAATTAAAGGGGCTTTAGCCGATTTTACGGCCTTGTAATATTCAGGGAGCTGCACAATGAGGTGCAGGATGATTTAAAATGTGTACATTTCTCAGGAAATCGTTATCGAAGCATTACATCGGAACTTTTTGGCGCAACTATTCGTTATCTCCCCCTGTTCCTTCCCAGAGTTAGTTATCGACGTAAAAATTTCAAACTCCTTATCTGAGATTTAAAGGTATTATTGCCCCTTAATTATAGCTACATTCGACTAGGTTTATTAATTTACGTATTGTGGTGGATGTATTTTTAATGTCTAAGATTATTCTGTAGGAAAATTTTCCGTTAACGTTAATGTCCTGGAAATGGTACCGATAACAGAATTTAGAATGTATAGCTTTCTTCTAGTCGATCTAAAAATTAAAGATTGGATCTAATTGATTGATACTTGAGTAGTAATTACTTCCGAAGCTTACAGGACGTAATAATCATAAATAGCTGTATTTTATACTTATTGCTTAACGAAGGATAATTATGGAAGACTCCGGTACTTATTTCGATATTTTTTTATCAAGCCCATTATGTTGTCCTGTCCCCTGTCTTCTTTTTTTGTGACTTTCGTCCGTGATTGGTCTACTAGTCACGACCTAAAACTAGTAGTTTTGGAGTGCATTCTTTGCTGTTTCCGATCATTATTGTTAGGTTAATTTGGGTCTAATAACCGTATATTATTGCTCTAATCTTATAACAATCATGGTTCTTCGCCTCTGCGGTAAGTATCTTAAAAAATGTTGCCCGTATATGAACTAATTTGTACCTATATTCCGTAAGGTACGCAACTAATGTAACTAACTGTACTCAGTGCTCTCACGTTCCTATTAGGTCACTTTGAAACAGAACACTTCGCCTGCAGATCAATGATAAACAACATAAATCTGTTATGGGAGAGTTCGTGTTTTGTAACCTAATTAAAATATTAATTTCTATTGATGAGATTTAGAGATCTGGTGTTCGATCTATCCGCCTACTGCATGACCTACACTTTGTCGTTCATTATGAGTTACTTGGCACAACGTTAGTTATTACCCTCAATGCATGAACATGGGGCGATAATTTAGGATTGGATATTGTGTGTATTAATATAACATTTATTTTCCTGAGAGCACAAATCATCACCCTCCCCATTAAACAACCTAAATTTAGCCCAATAAAATATCAATTTGAGCGTAACAGACAGACCCCCTGCAAAATTATAACATTAAAGCAGGTTATTAAACCCACCTGAGCCGTTATAGAAATATATAACTCAATTATGTTTAACCCTGTAAACACCAAACTACCCTGCGACGTGGCTCAATATATCAACAAACGAAATAAACGAGCGATAGCAATTAAAACCTCTTACACAGCTACAGCGCATGTAAAATATCTATGGAGTGTGGTGGGCCGCCCCAATAAATTAAACAATTAAAAAAGGGGGCGTGCGCTATTAAATATCCCGCAGGCCATCCCCGTCGTAAAATTACCAGGGATTTATCAAAATTTGTCGAATTACGTTCGGACCCCGTACGTGTCAATTACTCATAATTAAACCGAAATGCCACAATATGATTACAATGCATTAGACTACTAACAATGACCCCGATACTGTTGGTAAACAATGACGACCGGGTTGCATACAGCAGAGCAACAACAGTACAATGCTCTCAGCTTGACTTGTACCTGCTGGATGCTGGCGAATGCATCTAGCTATGCAACCAACACAACCTACACGCTTATGGTTACCTATATACGTACTCTGCCGATTGGATGGATGCATTCTGGGTTTCTGTGCTTAGACCTAGAAGTTTGCCGACCTTCGCAAGGTGCTACATACATCAAAGGGGCCGTATGCAAACCGAGCTATAGATCTAATTAATACGTGTTTGTAGTAAACAAACTAGGAGATAACTTGGATAATTATTTGAGAAAGTTTCTGTTGGGATGACTAACTAATTAAGACACCTTTCTTGAAGCAATTTCTCCCGCAGTTAAAATGTAGGAGTCCATTCTAATAAAGAATTCCAATATTCTATAGTAGATATCTACGTTATAATGTAATTGCATATCTACGTATAAGATTTCACCTTGCGCCTCCACCAATTGTGCGGCTAAACCAAAATAAGATTCATCTGTTAATTTAATCATCCATGTATTTAGCATCGAAGAAACAAGTTAAAGACAAATTGCGCTTCTTGGAAAATAAAACTCTTATATTCGTGTCTCTAAAGTCTTATTTAATACCACTGCGCACCGCCACCCTTAACCGCACAAAACTTCAGCCACAATTTATAGACAAACTTTTTATTGCGGTTGAAATATTTCCATTCAAATCTGCGAAACACTAAATCGCTCCACAAATTTTTCCCCGTCTGTTCTTTTCTGCCAGGAAGTGTTTATTTTCTAATGGCGTCAACCGAATTCATTCTATAGATAGGTCTTTATTTCAAATCTTATTCTTTAAATAAATACCAATTGTATTTTTTTTTTGTTACAGATCATTTGGAAATTTTTCCATCCAATGCCAATAAAATGTAAGTATACTCACATATCATTATTATTTATAAACATACCCTGTAAGTTGTAAATATTATTTTTTATGCCACTTAAATTAACACGTCAGAGAACAACTTAACAAAGCCGCACGTAAGGGAACATAATATAAAGATAATCCACCCTAACATTTCAATAAGAAATGATTTCCCTTGTACCATAAGTAATGATGAATAATTGCGGTCACCCTAAACATGGCAGGTTTTTGACAAATTCTCTTCGCTTCAATTGTACTTAATGTCGTATTAACAGCGGTGTCCTTAAAAGCAAGCAGCGCCGAATATTCCGAGCCAATCGATACATTTTGTTCAACACGCAACAGAGGTAATTATTAATAGGGGGTTAATATTTCACCGCTTTTATTGAAAAAAAACCAATAGAAATTTTACATAATTCATGGGGAAACTTGAGCGCCTATTTGGATTACAATTTTAACTGCACCTCCGACCCCGCTCGTCTGAACAATGAAGAGGAACGACTTATTTGTATTGGAAGCTAAATTATTTATGGATTTCATTAAAGTTCGACGGGAAATTTGTTGTCATTCCGCCATAAATTCGTCGATTATATAGTACGTCAACCTATTTTGGTTTTCACGCCCTATCGTTATTTATTGCCGGAAATTGCCCTATTTTTTATTTATCGAAATTCCCTCTCGCCCGCCCTTACGGTATCTGGGTTGCTTAATCTACTTTCGGATTTTCGGAAAACATTTGCGCCTTAAAGTAAAGAATAAAAGTATACCTGCGATAAATATTTATTAAGTTTTAATGCGCAACAATGTTGACAGTTTTTAAAAAGGTAAAATAACTTCAATTTGTGTATGCAGAATGAAAACATGCATCGACATATTCCAGGCATGCTTTTACTTAAAACAAAGTGGTGGCTTTCCCTATTAACTTGTTTTGAAACAGTATATAAGCTCTTTAACTTGGTGCTTTCTCGAGCAGAAGTTAATTTATAAAGGGCTGTTAGTCTATATGCACCTTAGTACACACACATGAAACTTTAGATACATATTATGTTTTATGTTTATGTACTGTGATATCTCAGTTTAATAATTCATTAAGGCAACCTTACTTTAATGGCGGTGTAATTTACAAGGGTGAACATACTATTTTAGTTTGTTTTGTCGGTAAAATTTGGCAGATAAAATGTCTGCGTAATAAGGCGACCTACTTGTAACGGGAGCTAATGGAATCCTAACAGTTTTGGCCTCTCTATGCATTATGATCCGCTTTTCTTTCCGCGTAGTTAATAGCAAGGTACTTTACATCAAGTGTGAGAACTCATCCAGCCTAACAGTACACTCGCTTTCATCGTTATTACTCGGTTCTTGCTGGTATTATGATTACCATTATTAATCTATTACCATTATTATGACTTAAACAGAGCTCAAGTGCGTACTTACTGTACAAATTCACATTATTATATGCCCATAAGCTTTATAAAGATAACAATATATAAAAGATGTGTGCAAGCAAAGCTTTTATTTATTATGTTACTCACAGAAACCGTGAAAATGTATTTTTCGCCCGTAATTACAATATAACGAACAATATGGTGCTGAACATTATACGGCTTGTTCCGTTTAACCTCGTGACTCTATTACTCTGCCACTATTATGAAATCTTTTGTCTGATATAGGCTCGTTAAGTTAATTTTCATGTAAAATTAACAATTAAGGCGAAATAGGCGCAGGCTCCGGGAAATGCTGGTAAAATAAAGTTCATTGTGCAACATTTACGAGTATTATCGGTTTAGCGTTGAACTCTTGACATTAAAGCTGTACTGACGTGGCTCTAGATGCAAAATGTTGATATAAGAAAATTACTATAATATACTTCTAACGTTACTAATAATATGTGACGGTAATTCGGTGCAGAAATTTTCCTAAGGCTTTGGCTCCTTGGTAAATATTTTATTATCTAAATTGTTTCCTTGAACGTGAAATATTGTAAGTAGGTACATACTTTCCACGGCATTAACTTTACTTGCACAATTTCCCTCTTCGTCTTATTTACAAATTTCAATTTGAAATTCAAAATAAGTAATTTGTAAATAAGGTTTCTTTTATTTAGTTACTGCATTAAAAATACAGCACCTTCACGAACGAATCTCTTTCGAAAAACATTGGAGCCAATTCAAATGTAAATTACCGAAATATTCACCTTATAAAATCAATAAGCTGCCTCGCTCTACGGGACTTGATTACTCTAACCCTTCATTGAAAGAGAAATACAAATGTTCCCCGATTATTCCAACCTACCCTCTATGGCCGCGATTGCGCTTAAAAGGCCGAAAAGGCGTTCGGCGAATTTTGTTATGCTCGCAATAACAATGCCTCTTTTCATAATATTTTATTGCCGCAATCAAACCCTGATGACATCCTCTTAGTTCAGGCACCCTTTTGTTTTCGAGAAGAAATTAAATCCCTAAAAATGTAATCACGTGATAAAGTATTATCACCGTTTTGTTCCGACGTAATGCTTGGTCGTTTGCACCTAATGTGCAGCTCAATATAAAATTTTATTTTTATATATTTTCGGACAACGTGTTATCTCTTACGGGTTTTCCGCGGTAAAATAATGCAGCTTACAAATGGAAATGTAAAAAAAAATTAATGCATATTTCAGTTATTTACATTTTCTGCCACTGACTGAGTACATTATGTAAATTTTCTCTACCTCTACAGTCACAAGTTTAAATCTCCCTGCAAAGGGAAAATATTTACTCACTTCATGTTGAAATGAGTAGTAGTAAATTAATTTGGAAGTTTAATTGAAATTCTGAAGTGCATTATATTTATAGTTTTCCGTTTGCAGGCGGCAAAAAACCTGTGCGCTTTTGTTTGTTTTCCTGCCATGAGTTGCGAAGCGACTGTAAACTTATAAATTAACTTAAAGCTAAACTCAGTTGCAATGAACCTCTTCAATTATAATAAAGGTACTGACCCAATTACTCATTTTACGGTGTGCGCACCTTCCGAATCTTAATGGAACTTGTTTATTTTTTATCAGTTTTTTCGCAAGTTTACTCAGGTTGACATTCTACAGAATTGCTTTGTTATGGGCACTCAAAGCTCTATGGTGTTAAAGAAATATATTTCCATTTTTCCGCTTGCTCATTACTTTTATTATCGCCCGCATCTGGCGCTAAAGATTTTCGTGAGAAACGTTAATGTTCGAAAGGCAAACGTAAGTACGCTCTCGCTACGGAATAATTCTTTTTATATTTCACATATGTCATTGTTATTTTTATGGTTGCTTTTAATTGTCAGTACTTAAAAATAGATATAACAACGATTAGCCTCACGAACTTTTTTCGAATTACATTCTTTTTGCTGTAGAGATATAATTTACTTAAATTTAAATACATTCAAGCGGAGTATCGTAGTAGAAGTTTACCTGGAGAAAAGGTGTTTTTGAATAGTTATTATGGCATTAAGTGAATTCTTTATATATTTGCAGATTTCGTAATGGATCGATACTCAAATTAGCTTGAATTGAATTTAATTGAGTATAAAATTAAAAATCTATTTTAATATAAAAGAAATTTAATAACAACTGAAATTGGACAGTAAAAAGTATGAAATGTCCATTCAAAACATAAAGTTTAATGCACCTGCACATGCCCAACTCTGCAGCTCTCATAGAAATCCCATATTCGACATTACGTCACAGTTACATACATACACATGCAGGATTTTTAGTCATTCGGAATGAGCACTTCAAAAACGTATGCAGGAGAAAATATTCGCTAATATTGAATTTAAAAATCGCCCTTAACCCAAATGTCCACGGGTTGAGATGGTAACGGCTACATATACCTATGGAGATTCGGAGTGTAACATACCATCCGTATAGGAAATTACGGTCGTAAATATTACACTTCTGCATCGGGTATTGGATTCATATCGTTTAATAGTTTGCAGTGTGAGTTAGGTAACTTCAATATTTCATATAAGAAGTGGCAGACGGGTTGATCTTGTTAATTTATTTTCTGGCAAAAGGGGGTCGAATGGGATTTCGCGTTGAGGAAGACGCTAGAAAAAGGGGTTACTTGTGCGCTTGAGGGCTGTTTATCTCTGTTGGCTTTTATTATTGTTTTATGATGTGAGCTGCAACTTATTTTCCCTTTTACAATCCATTAATAGCTGGATGCAATATGATATACTGCCTTGCTATTTCTCTTTACATTTTTCATGTGAACGCAAACAATACAATAATCACATAATGGAAAATTGTTTTATTTATCCACCTAGTTCGCTGTGATTCAAATTTATCTAGCATTTTCTGTTATGCATGTATGGCCTTAGGCATAAAAACAACAAACAGCGTATAAACCTAGATTCTCTCTTGTTAATGAATAGGAAACTCCTATTATTACTTCATATTATGTATAATACGTAATAATAATTTCAATATATTAACGAGCTAAGTTAGCCGCTTCTGGTAAAGAGAACGTTATCATAGAAGAGATAGCTGCACGGGTAATATCTATATAACCAAAATTTTGCATATTAATTGAACAGTAAATAATTTGATGTGCGCTTGTACGTATAACTATACGTTTTATGCGAGTGTAAAAGCGTTCAGCTATGAAATTTATTCGCTCTAGAAACTCAAAGCTTTAGCGATTGATTTGATATATACGTTGAATGCAATATTATTGCTGTTATTAAAATATATTATTCAAATAAAAAGGAACACATCATGTGTGCATAAAAAAATTTGTGAAAAATATTTTTAAAAACATAACAAAAAACATTTCTCCGTATTTTGCAAATAACGTTATATAGAGCTTTAATAAAGAGCTAATCACAGCGGTTGATACCATTCTCAGATATTCAGAACGTGTACAATCCACAATAACACCATCAATCAATCATCCTAGTAGGGAAGTAATGAACTCTAAATGTTAGGTATTGACTTATTGATTTTTCATTACCCCCTGGCTTCAATTATTCATCACATTTTTTTGGCGTTTGAAGTTAGCCTCGTTTGCCCGATTATTGATATCCGAGTGGTTTTGTTTCAACGTTTTTAATTTGTATTATTTATAATGTGTGTGAAACACACCCATCTTTTGTTCGAGATAGAGTTTGTTTTCCGATTTTTGCCAATTAATCCTTGCGATTGTACTGGAAACAGAGGGATGAATAGCAACATTTGTTGTTGACTGTTTCCTCAGTTATTCTTTTACATGTTCGCGGCCGATTTCGGAGTTTATTTGAAACAACGAAAATCGTGTACCTTTTTTTTGTGCCTTTCATTATCTTCAGTAATACGAAACAGTTGTACAAAAAGTTGCATCGTTTTTATTTATTACATCGTACATCGTACATTATGAATACATTATGAATTCGTATGCAATTAGCCTTTATTCATTTATGGACGCGTTAGAAATTGATGCGACTCTCGTGAAGGAATTCATTTCCACCATTGTCTAAATAATATCTGCTAGGTATACACGATATGTCACTCCTTGGGTACGGCAAATCAATAAATTAATACACATCTGAATCCTGGAATGAAATATGCGGGAGGATATCCGTTTTAGTAAAAGGAATTAGACAGAGCATGGAAGTGAGTTATGAACTGAAGGTGTTGTACCTTATTAACTAGGGCTTCCTCTACAGGGCCGAATTTTGCATTTGATATACATATACTTACAAGTTCAAGTCCCAGTCGGCTTATAAAGCCAAAGTCAGCGTTTAGAAGGAAATCTTCGGTGGCCAATTATTTGTGCATTAAGATTTGGCTTGTTTATGGCGTACAAGAGGATTCGGGGAAGTGTAATTAGGAGTCTCGCTAAAAACATTAAATATTCAGAACTAACAAGCGAGAATACAAACTGTAATAACTTAATTAGAAACAAAATAGCTCTGTCATTACAGAGGGGAAAACTATCGTATGCTATTGTAATTAGGTACAGCATGTTATGTATATTTAATTTTTCGAAGAAAACGATCACAATAAGGCGCTGTATACAGGTATTATATTATTAACATAACTTTCGAAAGTCATACGGAATACGTGTTTAGTTTTACGGCACTACAAATCCTTCTTGTTCTCGTCGACAGTATTTTCGCAATAACTATTATCATTAACAGATTTTTACGCTAGCTCCTTAAATTATGCAATATGGGTAGCAAAACAAAATTATGGCCCCTTAGAATGCACCTGATTTACATTTTACGGCATTCACTTAATTAATCTAAATAAAAGGGACGTAAAATACGAGTAAAATTAAAATTTTATTTATATACAAGCACCATATAAAAACTTTAGAAAACATTCGCGTGCAGAAACTGCTTCGTGTACATTGCAGCATTGTTCGCCTCAAAAGAGGGAATGTTTCTCGAGAATTCCGGCTGTTACTTTTATGGTCGATAAATGAATTAAATTTAACGTATGGTCTAAATAAGAAGCAGCTCGTTTACTATACAGAAATCTGCAAGAGTGCGAAATTGACTAAATTTGTACAGAGACTGATATGTGCGTCCTTAAAGTTTGGAAAAAAACCTGTTAGAAAAAATGTGCAAAATATATCGTACATACATTTGGCAAAACCAATCGACTTTTATAAATAATAAATTCAAACGTTTTAAAGCAACAATAGAAGTTAATGTTTATGTACAATAATTTTCTTAGTGGAATGAATATTTTTGTTATTCGCGAACATGCCACACCTTACATTAAAGTTAAATGTCATTTATATTGATAATAATTTGAACTTTAGATCTTTTTATTAGGTGTTATATGTTATATATTTCGGAATACGAAGTTATAACGTGCTTCTAGAAAGTTGGTAAAAAGGTAATAAATGTCTTGAAGTTCTGCACCGATCGTGTTCTTAGTTATCGACAGAGATTAAAAACAGAACAAGAAGATAGTGTCTCCCTGCATACATAAGATTCATACGTGTATACTTATAATAATAATATGTGTATATGGTAAAAAATATATGTGATTTTCTCTGCAATTACCTAGCAAGCTATATTATTACAATTATACAAATATTTATTATTTAGTAGTATTTAAGATATGTATGTTTCTTTCGGTTGTTTCAAATGATATTACATTATTTTGTAGGTCGAGTGTCCACTTGCGCAAGAATGCAATTACTACCCGCGCGAAAAATTTAATTCCTTAAATTGCTCCATACAATATGTAAGATGTTACCCACTCACAAGGCGAGACAGGCACTTTTTCAGCAAATTCACATTTCAGGATTAAAAAAGTACTCTCGCGCAGCTTTCTTCCAGACCTTTCAACTCCGGACATCGTTTGTTCTTGCTCTTACCGTAATTGAGCTGAAGTAATGACAATGACACTTGAAATACCTGAAATATTAAGAGCGTTCCACTACTCGTGTTTGCCTCTACTTAGCCGTTACGTAATTTTCGAATTGTTGGAATTATAGTGTAATAGCATAAAAGCATCGTAGCGGCAAAAGGGGTATTAAATAATGCCAACAGGTCATTTGTGTAAAAAGTTTAATGGCACATAATGTAAATATCCTTCTACTAAATTGCTCTACCAAGTAGGGAAATGATTATTGCCCCGTTTTCTATTTTACTACTGCATATTTCCTTTGGAAGCAGTTTGTCATTATAAGTTGTGCTGGGAGAAACAATTCCCATTTGCTTCGAATAGTATAAAATGGCGTCCTTATTACTACCGAGCAAATTGTATTTTAAATATATTAGACATCATTTATAAGACTCTCATTACCAAATGGTACCTTATCACATAATTCCGCAATAATCGGAACTCTTAACAAGTGAAGGTAGCAAGTTTCGTTTAAGCATCATTTCCACAAAAAAATAGGTAGATGTGAAATATTTAATGAATTAAATTGCCTTCAGTCCTAATATGGGAATACATTATTAATGTCTATTGCATTAATTTCGAAAATTATACTTTGTACTAATGATATTGCTCTTATAACATTTCGGCATGTAGCTTTACGAAACATCCTATATGTAGGTACCTACCTAATACAGTTAGTGTGTTAGAACGCATTCCAACATTATTAGGACTATTAAAAAGCACAAAATTGTTCACGAACTATTATAGCTTTGCTGTTTTCTAATATGTGTGTAACGTTCAGCTTTTACAACTCTTACAGCTTTACTAAGCGCATCTCAGTAAGTAAAGTGTAATTAAATTAAACTAAGAATCCCATGTTGCGCTAAGCAAATAAAGCTGCTGTTTATAATAAAGCTGTTTGAGCTAGAGGTAAGATCTATTGAAGTAAAACAGCTGGGGCTTCTCACGCTTTAAGAAAAATTACTCTGCAGCAACAAAGCTCCTAAAGTCTTAACATACTTCTTGCGCAACTGCAGAACTATACCCTTTAATAGTATCTTCTTAAGCTCTCTCCTAAAAAGACCTCTCAAAGCTGAAAATAATATATCTTGCATAATAGAGACGCTGCAATTTATATGAGAAATTAAATTATATTTCGCATTTGCCAGCGAGCCGGTATACAATTTCATATTATAGGAATGTTATGAAAGCCACATTTTCATTTACGTATTAAATTACACCTTAATAACCGAAATCAAAGGGATAATAATGAGATTTTATTGTCATCGTCAGCTTTGGGCGTATACCAGCTGTTAAGCATTAAATTCGAACCTCCTTGTAAAATGCCTATGCTATATTGCATTGCATATTCTCCCTTCTAGCAAGAGAGTTAACTCGGTATCTTAATGACATTCCTCCGGAATATCGGTGAAAAATGACTCTTGGTGATTAGATGGGCAACATATTGGTGGGCTGAAGCTTGAGACATCCGCAGCTCTTTGTGGTCCCCATCGTAGAACCCTTTATTGATAGAGTATTTATTTTTGCTCGCATTAAAGGGCAAATGACAGATTGCGGAATTTCAAAGGTAATAAATTTTCGACGACATTTAAGGACAGGAATAATGCAGAGCATTTTTAAATTATGATGTATTCCTTTTTCACTGGCCAGGCGGAAACTCGCCCTTTTTGTATTTTCGCAATTAATTCTGGACACCTATAAATCAGCTTTGTGCGTTTTCTGCAAAGCTTGCTGCAGCCTTAATTGCTTAATTTCTTGTTGTGCTTCCGATGTTTGAATGCTGAGCGGACATAAATATTGGGGGCCTGCCGTGATATTTTTTGGGGACATCGAAATCCTTTTTTCTTTGCAGCCTTTTATTTCGCTTCCGCCCGCCAGATGAGCGTGAAGTTCCTTCATAATTTTATTTAGGGTCATACATATTTATGAAGTTTGCTTTCTCGGTTGATTTACGCGTTTCTAAATAATTTTATATTTTACTCACTTTCTTAAATTTCGAAGATTCACATATTTTAAGATTAATATCTCTTAATTTTCTTATTTTAAATAAATGCTGAATTCTGAAAAAAAAGTGATTCAATCTGTTTCGCTTATTATATCTGTTTCACTTATAATACATAAAGCTGGCATTGATTTTTGTGTATATTGCTGCAAACGAACTTTTTATATGCAGATGGAAACAATAGTGGTTTAAGGACGTGCACTTTCGGCAAAGGAAATTTCTATCTATTTGTTTCCATTATTCAGTTACCATATTCTTTTGACAACAAAGAAACCTTAATTCCCAAGGGGAGAGGGTTGCCAACTGCAAGCACTGACGACTGACGTATGCTTAGTACGTACTCTCAACTGAACATACTAAAGCACAGACGCTTTAGGGCGCTCCAAAGTTAATTGTTCTACCTTTGTCATTGATGCCAAATTGTAGAACAAGAATATTTCAAACTTCCACATATCTAGACTTGGCTCTTATCCTCCAGTTGAGTCAATAGCTAATACGATTACTTACTCGAATTCATGTGCTCAGTTGAACTGCATTGAAACTTATTAGAGTCATCAGTATCTGATATTGATTACGTTATTTCCCTTTCATGGTGTTCTACTTAGATTGCTGCATTGCAAGGTTCATATAGAAAATAACTAAAACATATAGAAAATTGCTATACAAAGTTCTCTCTCCCTAGGAATCTTTTCAAACCAATTTTAAGCTTGTTATTTTAGGCAAATTTGCACCTTTAAAGTGCAAATGATACCAATGCATGCCAATTTTAGTTCTTTCGAAACTTTGATGGTCCCGTTGTGACGGAAATGATGGAAACGCTTTACATACATATCGTGTTGGCACGAGAAAGTGCCAGTTGGGTTTTATTTGTTTAACGGGGTCTTGGAGTACTGTTGCCACTGCAGCTGTATTAGGTGTTAACATTTACTGGCAACTCTGCTTTTAAATGATTTTACTTGAAGCTGCACGCTCTGGTGTTTACGATACACATTTACATAGAGAAGTGACCCAACGGATGGCAGTGAATACAACGATAATACGTGACATCTAAATTCCTTGGGCGTTTCTCTATCTCTAACATATCCTAACCATTAGAGTAAATTAAATGATTTCAAATGTGCGCATTACTACCCATATACATAGCTATACACTAAATTTCGAAGCTTTACATGGAATTAGGATCCACATTAACCTCAGTATTGATGTTTACGGCACCAGTATAGTTACAAGGCTGAGTAATTGCGTGAGGTGCGTACCTACAAATCTCTTTTTGTTTACTGTTAAACAGGCGTTTACAATCTTAACAAGAGTACGCCCAATTTACACGTTTTTTCGTTTTTACTTTGTTATTACAAGTGGAAAGTGTGAACTACCAATGAAAGATTTAATGAGCGCTCATTAAAGTGTCGATGAGAAATTATCAATCATACTTCGCATTGCGTGCCCAACGAAAATCACGAACACTTATTCACGCAAATATTTTTAGAATGGAAGATATTAAATAATTGATGATGTACTACATACGTATAATCATGCGTACTTGCACAAATAAATATGAAGAAAAGGTATTAAATTACTTCTAGATTCAAGTTTGAACTAAAAAAAAACTAGCGAACATAAAACTCTAACATGTAGTTTATAGAAAAAAAGTTTTCCCGACACGAGATTTGCATATTTAAAAATAATTTTTAACGGCAAATCGATTTAAATACCCGTTCGTCCCATTTCATAGTCGGCTTTATGCGACTTAAACAAGAATGTCAATCTGCCAAGGGCAAAGCCAAGTTTTCTGAAAGCGCTCGTTAATAAAAAACTTGATTTAACACAACAAAAGGGTGAAATATCAGGGCAGCATTTTTAATGCTGGCGTTATATTTCTTCATAAACGATTTATAACGGCTTATATTTCCCGAGAAATAAAGTTTACTTGTTGAACTTAAAAATTTAACTTCGCGACTGCGTTGATACGCGGGTTCAGTGTGCCTTTTCTTTCCCTATGTTTGAACTTTTTCCAAGTCGGGAGCATTAAATATTATTATAATTTTGCCCCTTTTCTTCGGAAAAGGCGTACATCGTTCGACCCGGAAAAAGTTCACTGTAGTAATTATTTTCACATCAGCAATAGATCAAAATTACAATTTACGCAACTCGTTTTGAATGTGAAATTGATACCTGCATTGCTTCTATTGAAAATGGTTTAATCAAGTAAATTGAATCCTAATACATAAATAAACGATTTGGTGCTGTACTCGATTAAAAGTTTGATTTTCTTAAGAACCATCATTAGGACTAATTTAGAATATTTTGAGACGAGAAGCGTCGTAAAGGGAGATATTATATAAATGTTAAATTAAATTGTTTTACAAACTAAATACGACGGACTCACACAATAAACAAAACGAAGAAGAAAAAATTTAGTACGTAATACAACCTAAATTCCGTGAGAAACAGCCACTCGGCGCCGAGTATTTAAATATATTTCCCTTCGAGAATCAACTCAAGACATTATGTAAATATAAAAAGGAGGGTCTTCCCCATTAAAATGTGTTAATACATATTTATTTCGTGACTTGCTTAATGATTTTGTTTTGGTGTCGCTTTGTGCTCTGGGGTGTACGTGAACCGTACTGGAATGCTCAAGTTTTCAAAGGACTCCAAAATGGCCGGTTGAAATTACGAATTTGTTTAAAAGGACTGTGCCTGAATGTTAAAGTTTGTTGCTCCCAAAGCTCCACACAAAAATAAATAATACCTCCGCTGGGATGCCGACTGAAAAGTTTGGCTATGTTTAATTAATTCCGGGGTATTTTTTACTCGTCACTTTTCGGACAAATACGCAATTGCTCTTTGCATTGCGCGTACTTGTCACTGCTTTAGTATTTAAACGCGAGAAGTTTTTAGGTTTTTAGGTTGAAATGACTTTTATGTAACGGGGTGCAATAATTCAACGAAATTCAAAAATGGATTCGTAGCTTTTATCAAATTTATTTGATTTTCCTTGGTTTCAGGATCCACAACAGCACAGCAGCATAACCATACATGATCACGGCTTGAACGTGGAAAAAAGGTAAGTGGAAAGGAGTGTCCCTTGAAAAATTCACTGGCCGTAAAGACAAATTCTATAAATGCTTAATGACACGAAACGTACAAGTGACATGCAAAACAACCAGCTACGGGAAACAACAGTTGAATTTAAACTGGCAAATATAAAGTATTCAGTTGGCATCGGAGTTAATGTGGAAGCACGTTTTTTCTTCGACGTCGCATTTCCGGCGTCCCGACTCCTCAACTAGCGTTATTGCAGGCGTAAAGACGTTTACACAACGGATGCGAAAATGCGCTGTTCCTTCTCTCGTTGTCGGCATTTTTTATTCATAAACGAAAGGAACGTAAACATGGATTGTTCATAAATAATGGAGGGGTATTTTTATAAATGTTTCACATTCAACCCCTAAGATAGGTTTCGTAATTTTTGTTGCGACCCCTTGTCTTCGTGTAATTTCATATATCTCCGTGTTGAAATTTGTACTGATACAAAAACTGACCTTTTTTAACTATTTTATTTACAAATAATGAAGTGGCAGAAATAATATTTGCTGTTAAATTTCTAGTAAGGAAACTTCTCTCTTGCGATTTTAATTCCGGATTATATTCTAGGAACAAATGCGTCATGTAAAGAAAAACTGCACAAAGCAAGATTGCATTATCGTCACTATACATATTTCAACATTTATATATCTAAGAGTCTAAAATATTTATTCACATCACAGCCCCCCATACATTATACATTATAAAGCTCTTTACGTTCTCTTTTCCTCTTAAATATTAAAATATTTTATGAAATATTTACATATTCACAAGATGTCTCTGCCGTAGAGTTGACCATTAAATTTTCAGGCAATTCTATTGCAGCGGCACTAAGAACTTCAAAACCGGGCATGACAGAGAGGGGCACTGTTTTCAAAACACAAAGTATATGATGGCTGAGAGCGTATATCTCACGGAGACAAACATTTGGCTGTATGAAAATTTCAGGCGCGTCTACGGCTACATATTTCATACAGAGCGCATCAGAAGGCAGGGGATTATAATTCCTCATCAAGTTAAAAACATGCCGGTAGTAATGTCAGGCAAAGACCTGTTCATGAAACTTGCAGTACGATTCCTAAATGAACTTGCAAAATAGTGCAATCATTCCTGAACAGATGTATAAATGTTTGAGATAAATCTTCCGGGTTTTGAGTAACTACACTCGGTCCTACGTAATTTTATCTTACACTCTGTGTAAATTATAGAATGAAAATGCAGACGCGAAGTGGATGACTGTTCCCTGGCTCGAGCTGTAATTTTCAAATAAGGTGGGTTTATCAAACTTTCTAATGGAACATGCTCGAAGGATTGCCGTAAGGTTTTCGCGTCACCAGTTAAAGGTTAACGTTTGACTCGTGCATAAAAAGCTTCCCCTCTCTTGAATCAATATCGAGCTTTACAATTATTTGCGTTCTGTTTTAGTGACAAAGAACTAAAAATGCGCCTGTCATTTATTAAATCTAAAAATTGCTGGCAAAGCTGCTAACTTGCAGGAAAAGTAGTTTTTTCACAGGCGATGCACTTTTGTAAGATACTATAAACCGTTTATATGACATCACACATAATGCGGGAGTTTTTCAGCGGCGCCGCATTTCAGCCGGTGCGACACCTAGCGTAGCTTATAAGTACAAGTGAAAAAGTCACAAAGGCCGCGGACACGGTACAAGTTTGAGAACATATTTTTGAGACTGCAGAACCGTATTTTCCCAGGCTTTATGCCCTTAAAACATCAATGTTGGCTTCCTTCGCGTACTCGAGGAAGCTTATCGATCGGCCACCTTCGGCCTTGTCCGGACGCCGCAAACGTGGAACTCAAATTTCCAGGAGCAATTTAACGTTTTTTTTTGTTTCAATTTTTACGGCTTCAAAGTTACGGGTCGCGTTATACGCATTACAAAAATTGGATTTCGGCAAATTAATTTAATAAATTGCCTCCCCGGAGTGGCTGTATGGGAAGCGCGGAAAAACTCTTCTCGCTTGACTCTACCTATACTAACCTTTCAAAGTTTTTTATTTGCAAAAAAATAAACAAGCGAATACTTTCAACGTCAACTTTGATTTATGTGACTGTGCTTTAATAAATCGTATGCAGAATACCTACGTACTTCCTGCAGGAAATTTTAATATTACGTTTCAGCAGTCTCATTCTGAAGCTGTAAATGGAAGTGCATAATATATTTCATACATATTTATCAGTCGTATGTAATAACGTGTTTTAACTATCCCGTTTATTACTTTTTCACTTATATATTGCCCTATTCACTTCCGTAACAACTGGCATTTAAATATTCACACCTATGATAAAAAGTCTTAACTGATTTCGAATAAGTTTTACATTTGAATGCGATATCAAAAGAACCAGAAACGCTATCAACTGGAGACTTCTAGACAAAGAGTTTCAACAATCATCCCCAAATAACGAATGTCTAATTAATAGGCGATGATACGGCTATAATCTGCCCTACGATCTGCCGAAAATATGGCTTCTGTTCACGAACATCACCGCTGATAAAAATCACTAATCATTTTCTAATGTCGCTTTTTAATCTAGATAGCCCCGGTCGATATCCCAATCAGTCACGCCGTAAATTTGGTGCCCAAAAAACCAAAAGGTAAAAAGCCTATAACTAGAAAAACTAAACGGCTTCTAAAACCCATTTGGACTTATTTACATACGTTAAACGCTCCCTGATTGGAATCAGAAATTGCGGTCTTTAAGCATAATTATTAACCAGTTCACGGGTTGATGATTTACAGGATAGCAGGGCGGAATTAAGTAAGTTGTGAACGTTTGACATGCACTGATCTAGTGCATGCGTGTCTTCGTTTTCAACTACCGTGATGCATTCGCCATGGTGTTAATAATTTCGACGATATGAATCTTGGGTGTTGAATATGCTTACCATTAGCACAGCGTCGTACTGCTAAAAGTTCACTTTTATACTTTCGTTTTATAATATTGACATTAGAAAAGTAATCGCAGAGCTACCTATCCTTTAACAATTCTTCTATCCTTCTCCACGTTGTTGCGTTCGGTCGCGCGAAAAAAAAACGACTTTAGATTAGCACCTCCCCTTAATTAACGCTGAAAATATGTAAATTGTTTTCGTTTTTATTGGGGCGATTTGTATCGATACGTTTTAGCACAGGGGTCCAATTAAATAGTAATTTATTGCCCATCAACTCCCAAAATATACTGTTTAAAATGCGATTCACGTAAAAGGGACTTTTCAAGTAAAAATTATACGTTACAAAGCAAAGTTTTTCCTTCACATAAAAGTCTTTTGTGTGACGAAATTTTTAGTTGTTTGTTATTAACTCAAAAGTAAATAACGATAGGCTAATTGCCCTCTTGTTCAACATATTTTAGTTCCTTCCTACGCAATTCAACAAGAAGCAAATTAACTATTATAACAAAGGTTAGCGTAACATACATATGTACAAAATAAACAAATTTCATAACTAAATTAATTTCCCTACTCGTACCTATAATGTGGACTGCCATATACAGAAAGTATTATATACCTGCACATTTGGCGGAGGCGCACAACCAAAAGTTTACATCCGACTATCTCAATTTATGAAGCCCTCCAAAACTGTATTTGTTGGCTTTAAATAACTTCCTGCTTTATATCGGAATTATTGGTTGCTTATTACAGCGAATGGCGTTTAATATCACTTAAGCGAGCCAAAATTTTCGGGCGCGTTCTGCAAAAATGTTAATCCAATAATTTCATTAAAGCATTCCATCAGCAACCCTTTTAGCCATTACGAATTGGTACGCTAAAGAAGGAGGCAAAATGTAGCGAAATTAAAATTTATACTGCGTAGTTTTCCAATGTATTCAATATTATCCTATCAAAAGTTTAATGTCGAAAGTTTATAAATCAGTTTCTGATTAAAATAAACGGAAAATCCGGAAAGCTTCAAAGTAAACAACCGCATTATGATACAAGTTCAATAAGTTTTTTGCCCACGTCCCACCCAACCCCCACCAATCGTGTTGACTTTATTTAGTACATCCGAGGGTGGGGCGCCCCATAAACTCTAAACACAGGTGTCTCCGACCTAGCCAAAGTAAATTATAAATAATGAACTTTAATATGGACATAATTCACAAAGTTTGTTCCGCATTTTAGTTGTTTTAAATGACCGAGTCGAGAAGCTTTTTTGCACACTGTAACTTTCGGCAAACTTAATTGTGCCGGCTTTTGTGCGAGACAATGCTTCAAGGGTTGCAGTTACATGGCGCTTTTCCTTAATAAATGTAGGAAAGCACTCGTCTCTCTTGGAAGAGTAAAGATTAGAGACGAGAAAAGTGCTAAAAGTTGGGAAGGTCTCTTCATTTAAATGATGGCCTGACACCTGTAAAATGTGTAATGAGTATTGGGCGTCCCGAGCTTTACATATTCCTCCTCGTAAAAGTGCCGTATCTAAATTATTTTTTCTTCAAACAATGCTTTTTACTTCCAGAGGAACGAAAAGAACTTTGCATTTTAATTAAATAAAATTTAATTTTTTTGCGTAATACTAACTTGTAATATAAGTAGGTAGTTTATTTAAATGAAATTACAACAAGAAACGGAAAGATAAAAATCTCGCATCTCTTATAAAAATTCCATTTGAAAGATGCCATCTTTTTCTGGATAATGTTAGATCATTGTTCTGTGTATAAGTGTCACTGCCGCATCTGTAAAAATAATGGGGGCATGAAAAAGCCGTCCAATATTAAAATAAACTCATCCCATATGCGCACAATAAAAGCAAAGCTTAGCGCAATATCTCGGGATATGCGTGCACTTTGTGTGTTCCACCCCATTGCCTTTTACAATAAAAGTAAGTGATACTATTAATAAGCCAATGTACGACGTAACGTCGGTCTAATAGCAGGCACATGGAGGTTTTAATAACGTTATGTGATACGCCAAACGGATGTTAACATCATTATTATTGGAGTAAAAAGTTAGTAAAATGTATTCCAGGTCTTCAGCTACATTATTATATATTTAAATTACTAGCCGTACTTTGGCCATCAGATTAATAATATTGGCTAAATTATAGTACGAGGAGACTGGATAGACGAATTATCTTCCTATAAAGATATAGATAAAACACCATAATAATGAAACTTGTTTAAAAAGGCAAGTAACCTGGGGTTATTGTACATAGTTATATATACATAGTTATCGTAGTCCTAGTTGTGTTGATGCAAACGTTAGAATTACTTTATTGTTAATTTAGAAGTCGCTACTAGTGTGCGATAAAAACTAGCTAATGAATATTGTGAGCACCTTTATATATAAAGATACCATCGAAATGGTTATTATTCTTTTTATAATAGGATAATCGTGATCGTGCCTGTAACATGAAAATTCAGGTGTATAATATTCACTTATGCATCTATAATCTAAATTATTATTACTACCATTTTTTTTGAGATTTTTTCAAATGTATAATAGTATTAAAGTGATTTTAGGTTTTACACAATATACAAAGAGACTGCCGTGGCTTAAAACGCGAATCTACAATTTAATTTAATTAAAAATCGTTCGTCCTGTTAAGTGATAATGGATGGATGTAATTATTCCGAGAAAGCGATTCCAAACACATCAACACAGGATTTGACGTAAACACCCTTTGGGTATAAAAGGATGAAGAATTAACTTAATAATATGGCTGAATAACTTTGAGAATTTTGGTATGAAAAAGTCAATCGTCGGATCTAGAAAATACCGTATTAGAGCGGATGTCTGTAGCGTATTTCAAAGGATTATGATACAAGAAGAGATAATTGAATATCAGAAGTTTAACTTGAGTTTCAAGCGTATGTTTATTAAGGTAAATAAAAATACTACCCTTTGCGCCAAAGAAACTGCCAATATAATATGCTACGCTTCCTTGTACAAAATATCCTGGGCATGAATTAATTTTTGCTTTGTTGAAATTCCTCCCCAAACAAAGGCAGTTACCTTAACTTTTTGTGCTTGGCGGGAACATTGCCCTACTTGCTTTTCGAATAGGAGATGGTGTTAATTACGCTTAATACAGACAATTACTGGAGATCAGAAGACAGCCAACAAAGGCGGATATTCTTTGAATATAATCTCAAATAAGGGTGCTCTGTTCCCGTTTTAATACTTTTTAATGCGGATTCATTGTACAGCAACCTTTGTAAACTGCAAACCTATGAAAGATTTATCTGCGTTTCCTCTAGGATCATTTGATCTAAATGATAGCATTAATGGAATTAGTACGAATTTAACCACACATTTACCTTCAGTTCGATTTAGAAGAATATTTAAAAAATTAAATTTTATTGGTTTCTATAGTATATCTTCTACCTTTATAACAAAGTGACTCTTTATTGTTTGTCAGCCATAATTCACCAAGAGGTTAAGGGTATTGTTTGTCTTTTATTTCCTATCAGGCAAGCAGCTCTATTGATTCCAGGAGCGGGACAGGAGCAAAAAATTTGCGCCCCAATCTCCCGGGACGATAATTGAAAAATGATGACTCGCAAATCCAAAATCAAGTGCCATCGAGTCGATGTAATTTTTACATTTCAGTTGTCCAAATTCATGGCGAATCCTTTCTGTTTACACTTGACGGGGTGCAATTGCTGGATTTTTGAAATTAAATCTTGGAGTCTCGGCGAATGTGCGGGCGCTGAAAGGTCGATTGACAAGTTTTTTCCTCCTTGGTGATTAATTTTCCGCAAGCTAAGCGAGCGATGATGGTATTTGGCAAATTGAAGCAAGCTGAATTAATAAAATAAAATTTCTGAGGCCGGAGACGCGTTTTCCATTATAATTGTTTAATTGTTTGATTGATGCTCAGCGAATGACTTTAAATACTTAAAGTAAGGATTTGGCATATAAGGCATTGCGAGAAAGCTTCGTGATGAAAGTTTTTGTTTACAATTAAAATCGATTTTACAGTTCTATAAATATAGATACATATACTGATTATCAACTAATGTGTTTACCGCAGTCCTAACATGAATAATAATGGGAAGTCTTAACTGTACCTAAAGCAAGCGATGAAAAACCGATAAAAGCATTTCTTGGTGGAAGTACAGTTGACGACCGCTTGGAAAGTCATTCAATTTGGGAGATTTTCCTGCATTATACAAGAAACTACCCCCAAAACTGATGTAACGAGCTGATCGAATGTCGAAAACGAGCGAAAATGGGAAGCGTTAAGAACATGTACGACTATAATTCCCACCGGCCTTTCGTTAAGCGCGATCAAAACCGAAGTTGGGGGCGCAATATTTTAAATAACGTGCGGAAAAATCGCCTAACAGGGTCGTCGCTATAATTTTATAGCGCGGAAAAATTCCTAAACTGCTTTCATAAGTTTCAATTTGCAAAATTTATTAATTACTGGTACAGATCAAAGTTGGTAACGGTACACTAGTAAGGAATAATAATGAAATAATATGAAATATACATATTATAATTAACCCATTATATTCGAAAATTCGATATGTGCTTATTATTATACACCAACTGTTTTCGAACTATCTAGGCACTTATTTGGCAAGTAAATTTACCCATTATGCTGGACAACCGTGTCAACACATGTAAACGTGGATATAATGCTACTAATTGATGCGAATAGCCATTAGGATATTAGAGAGGCAGAGGATACTAATTGCAAGTCGATTTTATCTAACCCTTTGACAGTTTCACCTTTGATAAGCGTCTAAAGTTAGCTTTGTCGTAATTCCCCAATATTGCGCTGTACCTACCTCATCCATGCGAATCCGACCCTTGCTTTTTGAGTTTCCGCTTCATTTCGAAAGGGACCACCTGGACTTTTGATGGCTCCGATTAAATAAATATCCCTGTGTGCCTGTATGTATGTGTGTGTGTGATTTTCGAAAGCTCTTCATGCACAGATTATTAACGTTCTCACTGGCATTTATTTGCTCCTAGATTCAAATGGGGCACTTAGGGATAAAAAGTATAAGGTGAAACAAACGTTGCATTAGGCATAGCTACAGAGGAAAATGTTTCATTCAAAATTTATATTTTTACATTTTCGTAACGGCCCCTTTATAAAACGCAGATACTATCACAAAAATTTTAAAACGCTCTTTAATTCTCGTTTTTATGTGCGCGTCGTAAAACGAATTGAATATTTCGGTTTCTAGATGGGCAAACATAAATTGATCAGATGTAAAGTATCCTCGTTACCATTAAAATTTAACGTCTCACGTAAACCGCGTATAATATGCATATAAAGGATACCTCGTTTTAGAGCGGTTTAAAAAATATGTTCGGTTTTTATATGTCGTGTCAGAAATTAAGAATAACGACTCTAGATCGGAATAAAAAAAAACATGTCCTTTCGCCCCAACTCATCGATTCTCCTTAAGATGAAAATTACACTGATATGCACAAAAACACAGATGTACGTAAGCAGACGATATTATTTCAACATGTTATTATATTTAAGAGGAAAAAATGCAGCGACTCTGCATCCATGATGGACCGGGTTTTTTCATCACAATTTTAACATCCGCCGACCGTCCCCTAATTATTCTTTCCGAACCTGTTGGCTAGTTTTTTGGTAGTCTCTTCTAACGAGATCAAGACCCTATTCCGCAGCTGTGATTTTAAAGCATTTTCGTAAACGCAACATACCAAAATTATATAATAACTATAATTAGGGTCGAGTGGAATCAAGTCCAGGTCGGAGGCGAATGGTTTTCTTCTTTACACACAATTAAGTGTGGCGTCTCAAATTGTCCCTTACAGAGAGCGGTGCATTAAAGATTGAAGATAACATGTTAATGCGCGCTATATGCAGTACAAATAGCTATATTAAGAACTTCTGAAACTTATGGATATGGCCATTTAGACATAAATTCGGGAGTAAATTTGCCAAGTCTGAAATTGCTGGTAAAGCCTTCGTTGTATACGAGCTGGAAATTTTCGCTGTGTGGCCTTAATTGTTAAATTGGCGTTGTATCTCAGAATACAAAGCGACAAGTTGAAAATTTTGGTTGCTAATTGTTGGGGATATAGGACTATTTCTTAACGGACGAGATATTTGATTATTTAAAGTCGACTTTTAAATAAGGAATTCCCAAATATTTGCAATTATCATATTTGATATGAAAAACAAACAGTGCAGCAGATTCCAACTGGGGCCTGGAAACGCAAGATGAAATAAATGGAAACGTCTGCCACAGATTATAATTGAAATATTAATGTCAACTTCAAACATTTAATTTCCCCTTGTCCTAAAAAATAGGAGGAATAACAATTTTTTTAATGCAACGAAATTACTGATGGAAAGACCTTAATATATATGTTTGCTTTTGCCAAGATGTATTTCCCTTTATGACTCGTGAAGCAGAAAATGAGAAATAACAAATATACAAACTGTCGTACAAATATCATTGCGCAGTTTTATAATAATTTTCTTAGTTCCCATAGTAGCCTCGTTTATACGTAGGAATATGAATTAAAATTATAATATATCTGGGCACTGAATTCATAGTAAACCAGAATGCATGTTCTACATTCCTGCATGTGATTTTACAGCTGGATAAACCCATTCAGCGAAATAGTAGGAAGGAAGGAAACTAAGATTAACCGCATAAACGATACAATCAGCAAACACACTTTGCATTTAAAAATATGGATGGAGAAATGCATCTTTTTCCAGGCGACCGTAAGTTTCCACCCCGTCCCTCGTGATCCGAGGAAAATAAATAAAGGCGCAATCTTAACGACCGATCGCCTAAAATTGCGAACGCAGCGCGCCCCCTATCCGTCACCTTAAATTACAATGCATAATTTATTGTTAGCAAACATGGTGCTGTGGTGTGCTTTTAAGATGACGGGCGGAGGTGAAACTTCTCTCGGTTTCGATCAACGCCCAGGTGTCACTCAAATTTGAAATTATTGCCGAATAATAAGTAGGCAATTTCATTCCGTGATTTTATCCTCAAACTTCGCTGAAGTTTGGTCGTAAGGAAGTGTATTAAAAGCCGCAATGTTTCCTGCTTGGGCGCCGAACCAAGGATAAAATAATACATAAAAATGTATCCTCCAAAAATTGGGCCAAATTATTTTTTGCGAAGCTAAGGTTTTAGCAAAATTGGAATTTTTTCTATCAGATTTTATTGTGTACATTTGTATATATACGATTCAGCAGAAAAATGCTCTAGAAGGAATTCATTTGTGCAGAGACGAAGTTTCCTATTGCACTAGGTACTTATTTTCATTTACAAAGTTGGAATATTTGTTAAAACATTAGAGTTTCATGTGTTAGGCAGTTTGTTCTGTGTGTAGGTATATCTCTATAGAGTATAGCTCTATAGGGTCCACGGATATTGCGTAACTGAATTAAGAAGTCAATTTTGAGATGCAACATTCAATAATTAGGGCCAAATGGTGTGCACAATACAAATTTAATACGTACGTTTGAAGTCAGGAAATGAAAGCCATACATACTATATCGTAGTTTAATGTCCCTTTTGAACCGCGAAAGGACAAAAACCAATCGAACAAACAAGATTCCGCTCACGTCAATATTGCTTGGAATACCGAACAATGCATTTCCAAGTCTCATTAATCTTTTTACCAATATTTGTACTTTCAAACTTTTCTGCTTTCGTCTTTGCTGTTCTTTTCCCAAACTACAGTTCTCCTATGGCGAACTGAGGTTTAGAAAATAATTGTTCGGGTGACAAATTCACATTTTCACAAGCTCTTGCAGGTCCTTTATTTGAAAATTGAAGTTAATATGCTAGAGCGTCAGCAAGAAGACGAATCGCGAGGGGTAATACCTACAAGTCTACAAAAAAAAATGAACAAAAAAGTGGAAGTATCTTAAACGTTTGATATTCGAGTTCAAGCTATGATCATCACAAATACATCCTCGAACACAATACCTCCGATTTCTGTTCTGGAATCCGGAATGTGAATATCTTTCCCATCCCGTTCGCCCAGATAGGTCCTATAGAGACGCAGCAATGCTCTTCGAACGGATTAGCGTTGGAATCTCGCTTAATGTGCTGTTTTCGTTGTAGCTATGTGCCAATTCCGAACGTTTCAATCGGAATAACTCTGACACCCATATATTCAGGTTAGGTTCGATGCTTGTCGTGATTTACTAGTTGGAAACTGGGGGTCTTCTCTATATTTTCCAATGGACGGAATACATCGCGCCCTTGCTGGATAAATTATTAGGTTAACTACTGAACTATTGGTCATCGGTCGACATAATGCTATTCAATACCTCTGAACAACGAACGTTAGTCGTATTTATTAATTAATTATGTATATGACGAAACTAGAAATATGTTGTGGTTGATACATATAAGCGAAGCCTTTACAAATGTAATAACCTTACATAGGTACGGTAATAATAGAAAAAAGTCATTTAAATTGTGAATTAAAGCCATAGCTATGCCTATATTAATTTCAATATTGAATAGGAAATCACTTCATTAGTTAGTTCTGATTGCAGAAGCCTTTTCATTTCAAAGCGATCTAATTTTTAACTTGGAACTGCACAAATTACAGTTTGTATTTTTGTAACTAATTTAACTCGAGGAGACAAATGCGTATTTCTGTTTAATAATTCAGCTAGTATTGAATGGGACCAAAAGTCGAAGAAAGAATGACTATTTATGAGGCCGCGCCCTTCTTCCCAATTTATTCCCCAGTTAATTGGAAAAATTGCTCGCAAATTGCCGAAACGCAATCATTTAGGTTAAATTGTTTAAAACAATATTGCGCTCTTCTTGCCTTTATCCCATGTAATTAGTCGCCGAACACTTCTTTATCGATCGCTCCCTTCATTTCTCTAACGTCGTTAGTCCTTCATCCTCTTCATCCTTTATCCCGAAAAGTCCGATTTTACAAGCTATTGAAATGCTATTATAAAAGAACGCGCTAATTGCGAAATAATTGATTAAAGCAAACGAAATTTACTTTGCTCGGGACGAAATTCAACAGTGACGTGTCCTCTTGCGTATTGTGCGCAAAATATAAAAGGTTTTGTTCAAGATGACGAAAATTTACCGACCCTTGCCAATAAATTAGATCTCGGCATTGGCATCTACTGTTTAAATGTATTTTTTTACATAAACTATTAGGTATAATACTTTACTAGGGTAAAACGGGAAAATTGTATGGCACAATTAAAACTGCATTTTTTATTATTCCTAAAAGTTTCCGAAGCCCATAAAACAGTACCGCAGCAGAGTGTGCGAATAGCACCACCAGTTTCCGCTATTTTTCCTCCCCGTTCCGTATGCTTTTTGCTAGTAGTTTATTGCAAGCAATCCCTCGGAAATAATTTAAGAACATTCCAACCCTTCAGAGTTTTTTGTTGGCTCGCACTTTTGTCGCACTGTGAATGCGTCCCATCGATTCGTGAATTTCAATGGCACACGCTTCTTGTCCTTGCCGTTCAGTACAACACACTCCGCGCTCATGCCGCTGCATTTTCATCAAAGTGTTTGCTTGAATTCTTGCTACATCGACATCAAGATATTCCGACAAAGTCCAGTCTAAATGTTTGCGCTTCAGCAATGCGAAGTTGTTAGTTTACAGTACGAGGATTCCGTTCAAGATTTGCATTTAATTCCGAGAGTTCTGAGTGCTGAGTGATGAAAATGTCGAAGAATGTCCGAGGCGATCCGAGGTCTAACTTTAGTACAACGGCACCTATAGACAAATAAATTTCTGTTTAATCTGCCTCAATTTCTTCGTCATTTAAATTTGTTACACTTCTTAAAAACATATAAACGTATACTTTATGGCTGGTGGTAAAGTCCTTGTAATTAATGAAAAGAGAGGTTGTTTCCTTGTTAATACAATATATTTAGGCGACCGGTTTCAACCCTCCCGGGTCATCTTCAGGCGCTAAAGACCATACAAAGACAATCAGTTATAAAGATAAAAGTAGAGACAAAACTTTTGCGTATCAATTGGCTAAGGGCCATGTTACATGCTAACAAAAACTAAGAAAATTCTATCAGGTATGAACATCCATATGTATATCTGGGTTTATAATCAAATATATTGTCAAAGGATTAATGAAATTAAGAGACTCTCCAGCACGTCAAGAGGATATTGTTACAGGTAGATAAGGCATGAGGTATCACCAGCCTACTCACAATTTTCAAATGAAATACTCGAGATGTTAGTGAGTGTATTTGTATGAGTGGTTTGGTAACAACTGATTTGTTATGTGTATTAAGGCTTGAATGTGTGTGCGCATATAGAAAATGTGTGTGGAAGCTGGTACGTTTCTATGTGTATATTAATTGTGTGGAAAATGGTGTGTTCATATGTGTGTCTTATATAAGTATCAATATGTCAAAAGAATTGTTTACAGGATCAAACCAACAATCGAATTTTGTGTGAATTATTATAATTAGATTTTGGAATATAGCATTCGTGTAAAACCTTAAACAGAGGTTCATAGTTTAGCATCAATTGTTTATTAAGGCAATCATTATTATTTTCTTTGTGTATTATAAAAGCTTCTTTTATTTTCCTTTTCTTATAGTTATTTTCCATATGTAAAAGT